>JAOTQJ010004005.1:0-56497 GCA_025642045.1 Solanum sejunctum
GGCAGGACCGCAGCGGTGACCTTGTCGGCCCGCTTCATATTTATATATATATATATATGTGTGTGTGTGTGTGTGTGTGTGAGCATATGTGTTACTGTCTGGGAAGCTGTTAGATCTATTTTTTTGCAGGTGAGGTTAGTCAATAAAATAGAGGAAAACTCTGTCGAAATTTCTGTAGAATTTTGGGCTAGGTTATAAAGGACTTTGGCTTGGTAAGTGTTTGCGTGCCCCTATCGGGCACTGGTCACGACCCCCGGGGTGGGGTGTGACAATTGTATTCCTAATATAATTTCTGGTTCATTGTCCATAATTTCTAGTTCTATATTAAATATTACTTTTTCTATTTCGATTGTACACATGGTTTTACCTAAACTAGTTACTTTTTGTTGAGTTATAAAATTTGCAAATACATGGTTACTCACTTCATTATATTAGTGTCACTCAATAGTTTTTGTGATATATAATTATTCTCCATATTGGTAGCTATTAGTATTGGTATTAATAATTTTATTCCATTCCTAGTTATTTGTCCTTTTATGTAATAACGATTTTCATAATATGTTGTAGGTATATTTTTTATGATTCCTGACATATTTTCTATATTTCGTCTACTCATACTTCTAGTCATTAAATTTATCCTATGTTCTATGTTATGGGTTACTAATTCTAAATCTTGAGAGCTAAAAGGACTAAGGGAGAACTTGTCATAACATAGAGTCAAGAGATAATAGAATCAACTCATAGCATAAAACATAGCTTTATCCAACAACGCCTCTACTACATAGATAATGGCGGGGGACAAGCCATACAACCGGGCTTACCCTCATAGTCATAAGTATACGATAAAGTAAAGAGAATCTTAATATATCATGTGAGAGAACAATCCTTGTCCCAGGAATGGAGGACTCATCAAAGGCTAACTTGAATAATCCATCTAGCCACAAAAAGAATCAATAGGAGCTCTGGTCCCTACATGGTGATATCATGTAGGCAAGAGTATGCATTAGTACATTTGAATGTACTAAGTATGTGGGGTGCAATGCAATAGGAGATAAGCATCATAATCAAAAATGCATAACGATAGGCAATAGGCATAATATAGCAGTATGATATGTATGGTCAATGCATAAGTAAAACATACTTAACTAATCCATGCTCATATAGAATATCATATGTATAGAAGAGATCAAGCTAGATTTTCAAGGTATAAACCCCTTGGGGTTAGTGATGATGATGCCTCATCACTTAGGTAGATGAGTACGAACGCTCATCTCAATTGGTGATAATGTCACCCGATCACCTAGGTAGATGAGTATTAAACCCTATCTCGACTGATGAGTATAAACCCCTATCTCGGTTATTGATGATGTCACCCCATCACTAGGTGGAGAAGTACGAACCCTTCCCTCGGTTACCCGAGCTCTTGTCCCCCAGGATTGGGCAAGGTCTAATGCAACACTTTACATAGAGTTTATCATATGCAGAAGCTCTTTTCATCATCATATAGTAAATTATATCATATACATAAGATCTTTTTATCATCATAACATCATTCATATTATATCTCATGCTTTAGGCCTTCACTGCATCAAGAAACCATAACCTGGCATTTTATTAAACACCTTGGGGGTATGTAGTGAGGGTAAAATACCATGCAATTTAGAGATGAAATCTTGCAAGAAAATCTATTGTAAAACCATTAATAAATACCTTACAACACTCCCAAGACATTCACATCAAAACCCCACATCAAATCTAACATTAGATCCAAGATTTAAAGCTCAAAACATGCTAAAACAGCCATAATTTCATGAACTACAAATAATTGTGTAGTAAATTTCTCAATATAAAAGACCTACATGTAAAATCAACTTTAAATCATGCATTATTAAGTAAAAGAGGGTTTAGGCACCATGAGTGGAAGGACTCGATGGTTCAATACCACATACCCTAGCTTTTGAGAAGTTCTTGAAGAAGATATTAGTGGAGACTTGAAGCTTGAGTGAGATCCTTGAAGAAATCATTAAGATTGGTCTAGAGTTTTAGGACTTGAATTTAGGAGTAAATGTTTGTCTAAGTGTTTTGGTGAGTATTGGGAATGTTTAAGATGATATGAGGGTGAAATAAGGATAAGTATATGTATTTTCAAATGTGGGAACCCTTAGGCCAAGACTTAAAAGTCTTGGACTGAAGTGAAGAGAAAATAGGACCAAAACAGACTGCTCACTAGAATTGCATATTTTACACAAACGAGTTCCACAAAAATGGGCATAACTCCTTCATCCGAACTCGAAATAATGTGAACCCAAGTGTTTTCGAAAGACAATTCAAAGAGCTTTAGTTTGATAGGTTGCGAGCCACACATTTCTTTATGTGCTAAGAGATATTCCCCTTTAAAGTTGACCCTCCTAAATCATATTTTTATGACTTTTGGATTTTGATATGGTTGCTCTAAAATTCGAGTTAGACCCATCTCCCACTCAATTTGACCCCCTAAACAAGAATATGAAGTCAGATTTTTGAAATAACAAATGGATATTTAGATATATGAAAATTATGATTTTGGGCACTTCTGAGGCACATTTTGGGCAGTTTTTGAGGTCATTTCACTCATATAGGGTACCTTGAAATCCATCATCAAAACTCATAATAAACCATAGTTTCATAGCTCAAAAGATGCATTGTCTCAATAGACAAAATCAATTCATGGTATAAGCTTAAAATAGATAGTCATGCATAATCAATCAATATTTCATACAACCCCAACATAATTTATACTCATTATCCATAATAAAAGTTACCCATAGATGATACAACTTGAAAACAAGAAAATTTTCATAAAAGGAAGATAGGACTCCATGGGTGACAGAACCCAATGGATGAAACCCACATACCTCAAACTTGGATTTTCTTGAGATGAGCTTGAAGAGAATCCTTGAGTTCCAAAGTTAGGCTTGAAATCCTTGAAATTTGAATGAGATATTTGGTTTAGTCTTGGAGAGATTTTTGTGAGGGTTTTGAGTGATATAGAGTTGAAAATAGGCTAATATGGGTGTTTTCACGCATAAGTAGGCATGAGTCTATAACCCCAATGCCCTTGGCCAAAATAGAAAAAGTAAGGGAAAACTTACACAATTTTATGTACTTGGCACGACGCAGACCCATCGCGCCGGCCACTTTTGTACTACTCTACGCCCTTGGTATCGTTGCGGACAAGGTGCGGATGCTCTTTCAAAATCATAAATTAACAAAAATTATTTTTTGCTACGAATCCTCTAAAATCTAGGTTATACCTATCTCCCACTCAATTTTGCCCCCTAATCGAGAATATGAAGTCAAATTTTGATATCATGCACGAATTTTTAGATATATAGAAATTATGATTATGGGCATTTCTGAAGAACATTTTTGGGGCATTTCAATATCTCCCCCTTGGGAACATTCATCCCTGAATGTCAAGAAAATATACATAAGAGAAGTAATCATTAAAATTTCAGCCTGACATGAATCAACGAACACCTTTAAACATCATTTTCAAAAATTCTCAACATGAATATCAAAAATTGTCATAAACTTAATACCATGAACATGAATGTATGCAGATTGACATAAGGGCTGAAACTTAAGACGTGAATTCATATAGGGGACTTAAACTAGTACCTTCGCTTGAGCAGAGTTAAAGAGATATGGATATCGCTTTCTCATGTCCGCCTCGGCTTCCATGTGGTATTTTCAACTTGTTGATTCCTCCAAAGGACTTTGTTCGAAGTTATATCTTTGTTTCTCAACCTCTTTACTTGTCTATCAGAAATTTCAACCAGGACCTCCTCATAGGTTAAAATATCTTCTACAACACCCATAATATCTAAGGTCACTATAGCACTTGGGTCACCTACACACTTTCTCAACATAGATATATTGAAGACTGGATGAACCATATTCATCATTATAGGCAAATCCTACAAATATGGAACCTTATCCACTCTCCTCAAAACTTTATAAGGACCCATGAACCTTGGGCTCAATTTCCCCTTCTTTCCAAATTGGACCACACCCTTCATAGGTGAGACTTTCAAGTAAACCCAATCACCAACCTTAGACTTACGATCTCTTCTCCTCACATCAGAATAGGAATTTTGTCTACTTTAGGTTGTTCTCAGTCTCTCCCTTATCAACCACACCTTGTCCATGGGCTCAATGACCAAATATGGACCTAGAAAAGCTATCTCCCCCACTTCAAACCACCCAACCGGGGATCTACAATGTCTACCATACAAGGCCTCAAATGGAGCCATACCAATGCTTGAGTGGTCGCTATTGTTGTAAGCAAACTCAATGAGTGAAAGATGTTCATCCTAACTACCCTTAAACTCCAAATCATAAGCCCTAAGCATATAGTCAAGAGTTTGGATATTCCTCTCAGCTTGACCATCCATTTGACGATGAAAGACCGTGCAAGGTTAACCTTGGAACCAAGACCTCTTTGGAAGGACCTCCATAAATGAAAGGTGAATTGAGTACACCGATCTGAAATAATAGACAAGGACATCCCATGCTATATAACCAACTCATGTTTATACAAATTGGCATAATCTTCAGCACCATAAGTGGCTTACACTGGTAAGAAGTGAGCCGACTATGTCATTCTATCTACAACAACCCAAATAGAATAAAAATATTTCCTAGTCTTAGGCAACCCAACCATAAAATCCATGTTGATCTCTTTTCACTTCCAAGTAGGAATCTCTATATCTTCGGCTAGGCCACTCTACCTTTGATGTTTGGCTTTGACGTATTGGCAATTATGACATAAAGATATGAACTTGGCAATGTCCTTCTTCATACCACCCCACCAATACACCTCCCTAAAGTCTCGATATAATTTTGTAGAACCAGGGTGAATGGCATAGGATTAATTGTGGGCCTCCTTCAAGATCAATTCACTCAAATCATCCACATTTGGGACACAAAAACTACCATGATACCTAAGGGAACCATCTACCCCTTGGGAGAAAACTTTCACTTTACCATCTTTCACCAAGGCATTCAACTCTAACAATACGGGCTCAAGACCTTATTTAGCCTTTACCTCCTCAAACAAAGAAGACTTAGAACCATCCACAACCACTACACCACCATTATCTACTTCCTCCAACCTAACCCCTAATCCAGCCAACTGGTGAACCTCTCTAGCCACCTCCTTACCTCCATCCTCAACATAAGCTAGACTACCCATGGATACTCTACTTAGAGCATCAGTCACAACATTATCTTTGCCAGGGTGATAATGTATGCTCATTCATAAACTTTAAGAAGCTCTAACTACCTTCTTTTGTCTCAAGTTAAGATCATCTTACGTAAACACATTGGAGACTCTTGTGGTCGGTAAACACATCAACATGAACCTCATATAAGTAGTGACTCCAAATTTTTAAAGCAAATACCATGGCTGTCAATTCAAGATCATGGGTGGGATAATTCTTCTCATGCACCTTAAATTGCCTTGAGGCATACACTATCACCTTACCATTTTGCAACATAACACACCCCAAACCAATTTTTGAGGCATCTCAATATACCACGAACCCTTCCAACCCTTCCAATAGAGCCATGATAGGAGTGGAGACTAGCTTATCTTTTAAGGTTTGGAAACTCTTTTCACATTTATCAGTCCACACAAATTTCCCCTTCTTTTGGGTTAACTTTGTCATAGGGGAAGCAATAAAAGAAAACCCATTCATAAACCTCTGGTAATAACTCTCTAAGCCCAAGAAAATCCTAATATATGATGGAGTCAAAGGTCTAGGACAATTTATAATCACCTCCATCTTCTTAGGATCCACCTTAATGCCATCACCCAACACCACATGGCTAAGAAAAGAAACCTCTTTTAACCAAAACTCATATTTTTCATAGTTAGCATATAACCTCTCCTCCTCAAGATTTGCAACACCAGCCTCGAGTGATTCACATGCTCCTCCTCCCTATTCATGAGATCCATAAATATGGCCGGAGCGTTAGTCAACCCAAAGGACGTAACTACAAACTCAAAGTGCCCATACCTAGTTCGAAAAGTTGTCTTGGGAATATAATACTCCATCACTTTCACTTGGTGATACTAGGATTGAAGATAAATATTAGAGAAGTGATAGCCCCTTGAAGTTGATAGAAAAGGTCATCAATTCTTGCTAGAGGGTAGCTGCTCTTTATGTAACTCTACTGAGTTATCAGTAATCAATGCACATTCTAAGAGAACTATCCTTTTTCTTCATAAATAACATTGGTGCACCCCAAGGTGACTTACTGGGACTTATGAAACCCTTCTCTAACAAATCCTTCAATTATTCCTTCAACTCCTTCAACTCTATCGGGGTCATATAGTAAGGGGAATAGAAATGGGATAAGTATCGGGAAGGAGGTCGATGCCAAAGTCCATATCCCTTTTGGGAGAAATACCAATAAACTCATTAGAAAACACATCAAGAAACTTAGTAACCATTAGAACTGACTCATAGGAAGGACTTTGGACACAACATCCCTAACCCTCACAATATTATAGAGACAACCCTTAGAAATCAACTTTTGAGCTTTAAGACAAGTAATGAATCTACCCTTGACCACAACATCATGACTTTCCTACTCAAGGACGGGCTTATTAGGGATTGGAATTTAACCTTACTGGTTCTACATTTAATAGAAGCATAATATGTATGCAACCAATCCATCCCAAGAATGACATCAAAATCCACCATATTTAACTCAACAAAATCACATGGCATGATTTTATTCAATATGAACATGAGACACTTTATATAGACTCTTTTAGAACAAATGGACTCACCAATGGGGGTAGACACTTCATAAGGGTCACACAACAATTCGGGACTAACATGAAGCTTTTTACCAATAAAAGGAGTAATAAAAGAAAGAGTGACACCCGGGTCTATCAATGCATACATATCAAAATCAAAAACCTTTAACATCATGGTGATGACATTAGGCACCTCCTTCATCCTTTATCTCCCTTGAAGATCATAGAATCTATTTTGCCTTGAAGCACCCCCTTGTTAGCCTCCTCTTCCTTTTTGACCCATTTTTCCACCTTAGCCTTGTGGACAACCATCTCTACCTTTGCTTTGATCATGAGGGCAATCAATAACCTTGTGACCCATTTCAACACAACCAAAGAAATCATTAGAATTCCTCAAACATGGATCACTATGATTCTTTTCACACCTTAGGCAGCTAGGTTTTGCCATTCCTCCATTACCACCTTGGAACCTTGGGTTAGTCACTCTATCATTGGTGAACCCTTTGGTAGGAACATTGGATGACCCTTGCCCTTGAAAATTGTGGCCTTGTGTAAATCAAACACCCTTATATCCTTGGAAATCACCTTCAAAACAAGCCCTCTTGGACTGACTACTTCTTCTTTTTCTAAGCTTTTCCCCCTTTATTTACTCGATATATGTCATGAGGCAGGAAAACTCCATATCACCTACTAGCATGGTGGTAGCACACTCTTTATTTACCAAGTTGGATACTCTTGACATAAATTTGTTCATCGTTGATCTGGGCTTGGCAACCAATTGTAGAGCATACATGGAGAGTTGGTTGAACTTGAGGACTTACTCCCTCATACTCATGGAACCTTGCTTAAGGTTCATAAACTCCATCATCTTAGACTCCTTTAGCTAGATAGGAAAGAATTGGTTAAGGAATGCGGCTTTGAACTCTTCCCAATGGATAGCATTATCATTCCCCTTCTCCAATTTCCATTGCATAAACCAAATTTGAGCCACACCTTTGAGTTGGTAAGCTGCCAACTTTGCCTTTTTTTTGAATTGACCCCCATGATAGATAGCACCTTATACACCTCATCTATGAACTCTTGGGATCCTCATCCGTCTTGGATCTATAGAAGTCTTGTTGGTTCATTTTAGTGAAATCCCTCACCCTGGAAGACAATGCACAAGCATGAGAAGCTTGGGCCTCTTTGTTGATTTGGTTGGTCATAGCATGCCAAAATTGTAACAACATCTCAGAACTCATCTTTGAAACACCCTAAAAAGTGCTTGAAAATGTGACTCAGAAATATCTATAATCGTAATTTCTATATATCTCAAAATTCGTGTATGATATCAAAAATCCAATATCATATTTTTTATCAAGGAGAAAAATTGAAAAGGAAATAGGTATAACCCTGATTTTAGAGAAACCATAGCAAAATTTTATTGTCCAATAATTTTAATTTCCAGAAGCAATGCACATTGGCTCCACGATGCGGAGCCATTGTGGAGCAGAGTACTTTGTTGCCAGTTTTCTTATTTTAGCCTAAGGCCTTGGGGTCTTGGGTCTAAGCCTCCTTATGCATAAAAACAACTATACTAAGATATTTTTCAACCTCATATCATTCAAGACATTCCCCAAAACCCTCTCTAATACATAACCAAATATTTTGCCCAAAATCAAGTTAGCAAACTCAATCTAGATCTCAAGAAGTTCATTCAAGCTTCAAGTTTTCATTCAAATCTTCTTCAAGGAAATCCCTAAAGTTGAGGTATGTGGGTTTCAACCATTGGGTCCTTTCACCCATGGTGCTCAACCTTCCTTTTAAAGTAAATTGCATGTTTTCAAGTTGATTTACTTATGGGTATTTCTTACTATGAATTTGATTATGAACTATGTTGGGGTTTCACATATGTTGACTATATAAGAATGTTTTGAGCTATGAATTTATGATCTATTATGAGATTTGATAAGGAGTTTCGGTGTCTCTTACATGAGGGTATTATAAAGTGTTGGTAGGTGGATTTACACTAAGTTTTCTTGCATGATTTAACTCTTGAATTGCATGGTTATGAACTAGCATTACACACCTTCCAAGTGTTTGACAAAATATCCGGTTAAGGGTTCTTGAGTCATTGAAGGTCAATTACATAGCTTATGAGTTAAGTGACTTTATGATGATGAAATGGATTTATGTGTGTGTGTGTATGTGTGTGTGTGTGTATGTATATGTGTGTGTGGGCTATCCCTTGGCCGCGCACCAAAACTAATCAGAATCCGCCAAAGCAGGCAGCTTTTCGTCGATGTGCCTGTTTGAGCTGCCTGGTTTTACTCCTTTATCATATAGGGCCGATAAAAATATTTTGTGGAATTTTTAAATTAAATATTTTTTTGACAGTTTCTAATTGACGTGCCTGCTTAAGTGCTTCAACTATGATTTTTAAAATATTGCCCTTAATAAGATAACTTTTTTGACTGTTTCAACTATGATTTTGCTATATCACCTTTAAACAAATCTCTGTCAAAATTGGATAAATAAAATTAAATAACTAAGCCAATAAAATGCTTCCATGTATAGCTTTTTGTGGGCCCCATAATGTTAGCCAATTTTAGAACTTCAATTCACCACTGAAACCCCAAACCACCACCAAAATCCATGAGAACAACCCTTTACATAGCCCCAAACCAATGTCAAGAAACCCCCCCTCCCCCGCATACCATGGCAGCTCCGACCAGCCACCAAATGCAGCTAAAATAACCCAAAACTATCCAACAGAAAAAACCCAAATTGCGCCTGAAAAATGGCATCGCCATCTCAAAGTCCCTTCAATAACCTCACCAAAATCACCTCTAGAACCCCTCCCCCCAAAACATCATCCCAAAAGCCCTCCTAAAACCTCTGAAAATGTCCCTAAAACTCCATACTTAACAAGCTTCAAGGAGGCCAAATCCAACTGGCGCCACCAGCAAGTAACAACAGACCTCCAAACTCCAACAAAAGATAGACGAGAAGGAAAATTCAATGTCATCTCTTTCACTTCTTGGAAAAGTGAAATACCAAAAAGGCAAAGGAAAAACATAAGTAAAGAACTATAAAAGAACAGGATAAATTGACAAATTTTAGTGATAATGTAATTTTCATTACTTAAATAATAAAAAAGGACCTAAAATATCCTTGAACTATTAAACATTTTTCAAAAATGTCTTCTATCCACTTGAACCTAAAATGCCTCTGTCATCTGCACACAAACAAATTAAATTAAATGAAATATTGTATTTTAAATTTAAATTTGATCATGAGAATAAGAGTATAAAAATAATCAAACATATTTATTCAGCCAGGGTCGTTGCCCGAGCTATGTTTACTCGTGTATATATATACATACATATATATATATGTTTTTGTGTGTGTGTGTTGATTTCTTCAAAAGTATCTATAGTATTACAAGTTGACCACACCTTATTGAGGGGTTGTTGTGCCTCAGTCACCTTGTCCGGGGGTGCTAGGCCCATACTACCATGTTGAGGGATATTTACCTTGACCACCTTGTCGGGGGGAAGGGTGCTAGGCCTGTACTACCATGTTGAGAGGTATATACCTTTACAACCTTTTCAAGGGGTGTTAGGCCCGTACTACCATATTGAGGGGTATATACCTTTGCCACCTTGTTGGGGGGTGCTAGGCCTGTACTACCAATTGAGCGGTAGATACCTCAATCACCTTCCAAGGGGGTGATATGCCTTGCGATTCCAAGTATTAATTGCTTGGTCTATGATAATGGTCTCTTCCTACATATGTATTATTTTCTATCTAAGCAAGATTTACTCCAAGCATTGATCATACATGCCATGTTGCTAACATACTATCTCTTGCCTATGTATATGCATTTTGACTATGTTGCCTATCTCTTCTTATATTGCATCCTACATACTTAGTACATTTAAATGTACTAATGCATACTCCATGCCTACATAATATTACCATGTAGGAACCAAAGTTCGACTTGATTATCTTCCTCCTTCACGTGGCCAGTACTAAATCATGAAGCAAGTTTGGTGAGGCCTCAACTCGGAGGACAATAGCTATTGATCTTATGTTATGTAAAGACGTTTTCCTTTGTTTAGATCCTTATGACTATGAAGGTGAGATCAGAATGTATCATAGGCCTCGCTTAATTCCATGTTTAGAGGTATTGTTGGACAAATGATATAATTATATTGAGATTTGACTCTTTTGATGATTTATGCTATTAAAAACTTTCCTTAGTCCCTTCTATCCCCATGTATACTCTCTTGTTATTGTTTAATTACTTCCACGACTAAGGATGTGTAAATGATATACGAAGAGGTTTGTTTGGGGTCTCTTCAGTTTTCCATTCATCGTATCATGTCTAAGCCCTAGGCTTCGGTCATGATAAACCTGGTATCAGAGCACTAATTTGTTAATGGTCCTTTGGATCCAACATACTGCGTCGATTAGAGTCTTATTCATGGTTGTGAAGTGCACCATAATTATGAGAAAAAGGCTATGAGGCATTTTAAGAAATGTCTCCTTTCTTATTCATGGTTGTGAAGTGCACCACAATTATGAGTAAAAGGTTATGAGGCATTTTAGGAAATGTCTCCTTTCTTCTTGATCTATGTCGTGCTATAGGAGTTAAGGTAAGGCTTTCCCCTAATGAATGTTCTTTGCTATGCTAAATCATGCCTATCCCAAGAAGAAGAAGAGCTCGTACACCCAAAGAACAATCAGCTCATGAAGAGTTCTAGGATGTTATGCCATGTTAGCTCAAGCCATGACTAATCAAACCAACCAAGGGGCCTAAGCCCCTAATGCTCCTACTTCGGCTTCTAGGGTGAGACACTTTGTGAGAATGAATCCACCGGAGTTCCATGGGTCTAAAGTGGATGAGGATCCTTAAGAATTTATTGATGAGGTGTACAAAGTATTTTATATTATGGGTGTTACATAGGAGGAGAAAGCGATGTTGGAAGCCTACCAACTAAAAGGGGTAGCCCAAATATGGTTTACTCAATGGAAGTAGGAGAAGAGGAACAATAATATGATCCTTTAGGGGGAGTTTAAGGCGGTATTTCTCAATTGGTTCTTCGCTCTTAAGCTAACAGAGGCCAAATTGTTGGAATTCATGAATTGAAAGCAAGGGTTGATGAATGTAAGGGAGTATGCCCTCAAGTTCAACCAACTCTCTAAATATGCTCCACAATTGGTAGCCGAGCCAAGGTCTAGGATGAATAAGTTTATGACAGATGTATCTAATTTGGTGAATGAGGAGTGTTATGCCACCCTGTTGATAAGTGATATGGATTTTTCCTACCTCATGACTTATGCCGAAAACTTGGAGGGGAAAAAGTTGGGAAAGAGAAGAGGTAATGAGGCTAAGAAGGCTTATTCTGAAGATAGATTCCAAGGTCCCAATGGTTGCTAGTTTTATCAAGGCCAAGGGTATTCAAACCCTCATAATAGAAGGTTTTCTAATGATAACCAAAAGGTCCAAGGTGGTGGTGGTGTGGTGCCTAATGCTATGTGTCCATGATGTGGTAGAGGCCATGATGACCCATGTTTGAGGAACACTTATGCTTGCTATATTTATGGAGAAGTGGTTCGCAAGATGATTGATTGTCCTCATAATTGCAACAAGGCATAGATGGCCGTCCACAAGGCCTGATACCAAGTAGGGCCGAGGAGGCGAGCGGGGGCCAAGCGGATATAATAGACGAGACTGGAACCTGATGGCTCACATAGGTTATAGGCGGTGTGGGACTATATGAAATGCAAGATTACTTGAGGTACTACTACCATAATATTTTCAACATTCACGTCCATAATACACGGCATGCCATCCTATGTTCGATGGGTTTCTAAACATAATAACGACCTGTCCGACCAAGCTGTAAACCATATGATAATTTTTTTGACTTTTTTGTGCTTTCCACATAGGTGTTAAGTGGTTCTCCTTGGCCTATAGCACCATTTCAACTTAACCCTCCTCAAGTCTCTTTCTGGTCGTACCGATTTAGATGGCTTAGTTCTCTTTCCAGAGGCTATTGTATGCATAGCTAGGAACATAAGTGTAAACATCAACTGTAGTAGTAGTGTCTAGTTTATATTATGTAACCTACTAAGTCATCTGTTTCCCAATGATCAGAGCTCGTCGGTGTGTAGCCTTAGACCCTACCCTGCTCCTCTTGTAATATGGGATCGAACAACCCATCTCTCCCCCCAAGAGAGAAGAATAAGAGAAAGTTTAGCCAATAATCATATTATTAAGATAGAAAGTGTATTTACAAAAATTGTAGTAACTTTGAGAGAATTTCCTAAGGATATTTCTCTCATACTCTAGACTCTAGACTAAGGACTTGTCTTAAGCTTTCTATGATTTACTGTTGGGTCTAGGATTTTGGTAGCCTAAGACTTGGCCTTCTTTTTATAGGAGAAGGTTGGCCTTACAAACAGACTCTAAAATAAAAACATATCACATGTGGCACAACATTTTAGGAATGAATAGGCCCTACCTTATTCTAAAAATAGTAAGCGTATCTAAATATAGTAAGTCTTATCAAGACAAACAATCTTTATCTAATTTATTCAAACTAGGCCCCACCTAACATGTTAACAGGGCCTACTAAATAAAAAACAAAAACAAAAGCATGATGTTGGCATATGACAGCATGTGCAAGCTGGTGATCAGCCACTTGTAGGTAGCTGCAAGCAGGTGTGTAAGCTAATTGTAGACATCTGGCAAGCTAGTGGGTAAGCTACTTATTGGCAGCATGCAAGTAGGTGCACAAGCTACTTGTAGGAGGCTTTTAATCAGGTGGGTAAGCTACTAGTATTGATGCTTGGTGATGAAGAATTGTGGCTAACTTGTGGACAAAGTTTATGGCATTCTTGGTGGCAAAGGATTACGGCTAAGTTTGGGACAAAGTTTATGGTTTTCTTGGTGCCAAAGGATTAAAAATGACTTAGGGACAAAATTTGGGTAAGCTTGGTGCTAAAGGACTGAGGCTAACTTGATGAGGAAGTTGGTAATTTGGGTAACTGGTAACTTTTGGTAGAGGTAGTAATTTTGGTATCGTGAAACTTGCACATGTCATCGGATAGCATCAGATTATGTAGAGGATAAAGATGTCACCAACGGGCGTGAGTATCCTTCTTCCATCCACCAATCGACATTGTGTTTCTTCCTACCCAACTCTCTATTCTCAATGCCTCTTTTGAGAGATCTGTTGAAGTATCTATTCCTGCTCAATAGTCCTGTAACATTGTGAATCCATTTTTGTAGCGAAAGATTTAGCCTAATGCTGGTCATATTTTGCAAGACCTGATCTCTAATGATCTCGAATGAAATATTGTATTGTCTAACAACTTGTTGGACCTCCTCCCAAGGAGGGAGGTCGCCGATGTAGTTCCATTGTTCTCCTTCTTTGGGCCATATATCCTTTGAGATACATCCATTCTGCTAGAAGATGATTCATTGTTCCTCATGATACTCTACTTCCAAGGACAAAATAGAGAATGGGAATCTCCAATAGATGGACCTTTTCGGTCGGGCCTGGACTTATCTATTGATTATCTTCATTGACTTGTGCAACATGAAGATCTTGGTCTCGTAGGAATTTTTGAAGCAATGCACCTACTATCGCCTTGGTTAGAATCAAAGTAGGAAATTCTGTAAGGTGGTGTGATTCTGTCAAAATCCCTAAACAGGTTGTACTTGAACTCCATAAGGATATAATGTTAGTGACATAAGTACCAAAATAGCCATTGGAGTTCCTGGGAAAAATCATCTGCCATAACAATGAATATGTGGTAGAATGGATACTCCAGGTAGACTCCAAAATGTTTGAGGATGGATCTTCCTTATTTTCTGAACAGATGGAGATCGTAGAACATCCTTCTTTCCATCATGATTGATGGATCAAAGGGATTTCCAAACTAGGTGAACAATTCCAGTGGGTGGTCCCTAATTCCATCTAGAGGTATTGGTGGTCTTCTTATAATTAAGATGGACATGGGGTTTTCAGCATCAATGTCTTCATCGGAGAGGTTGAATAACTTAGAGGTAGTGGTGTATCACTTAAACTATTTTCTGAAAGTTATTCCCCTTGTTCTAATCTCAAGGCGGTCCTTTAGATTTTTGTAGATGTTGAATCTAATAATGAAATCTCTTCTAGGGATTGCTGAACCAAGGAGTTTGGTCCTGAACTGTAAACCTAGGAAGAACTCAATTACGATCGGGTGCTTGGTAATTAGATTTATCGTCAGGATTTCTCTTGATGGAGTACTAAAGTTTGAAAGTGAAAAATCTAGTGATCATCGGATAGGACTATTGGCTTGAGGATGGATGATATGGCCCCTGTATCTATAAGTACAATTACGTGCATCGGCTAATCTTATTTTGATGAGAAGCTAGCTAGCAAAATGTGTGGGTGTCAACCTCATCATTTATTCCTGGTTTGGATATCTGGTAAATGTTACAACCAAATTCATTAGTCGTGTTTCCATCTTCTTGTGCTACTTCATACACATCTAGGGAGAAGAGCATTTTTCCCGTTGGTTCATCCTTCATGGATAAGACGGACTCTAAGTCATTGTCTCTACTAAAATAGATGCCTTTGTAGTTAGCTATTTCATTGAACTGTTGTAAGGTCTTGACTGATTTTCTAGACTGCGGGCAGTTTTTGGCAAAATGTCCAGATTTATTTCATAGGAAGCACCGATTTCTTTTGTCATAGTTCCCTGGACTTCTCTTCATGAAATATCTAGTGCGACGAGTCATCTTTGACCTTGGTCCAGAGGTCTGGGTAGCTTGAACCTCCTATACTATTTGTAGATCTTTTGTCTTGCTCGATGGCTTGAGCACGCACAATCGAACTTGGTGACTAAGTTACTCTTATTGCATACCTTGTCAAGTGTTGGATTGATCTGGACAATCTGTTTCAGGATAGACCTTTTTGTGCAAATATTGTCCAATGCTTAAAAGATTGCCTGCCTAATGTAGCTGATGTGTAGGGCAATTATAGTCTTAAATGTTTCTCATATGATCGTCATGGCGTGCCCTGTTAGCATCTGAAGTAATGATGATATGAATGCTTGTTTCAAACTAAGGTCTCCACCTAGCTCAAAGTAGATTCCTACCATCTTCTGGAACTGGATATCGATGACAATTCTATCATATGACATACATTTTATCTCGAAGAGCTGTCTTCATAGGTTCGCTCTTCGTTGGTTGGTATCTCCACATAAGACTTCCATGAGGATGTTCAGGTTGCCTGTGAAGTCTTGGGATGTGAGGAAGTAGTTGTGATTTTGCAATCCTATTCCACCAACCTCTGAAAATGTTGGAGAACCTTGAAGTGAACTCCTACAGTCACGCTCAACCAAATTCTTGGTGACTATCTAAGTGTAGAAGTCTTGGATTCTTTGAGGCCACTGTGATACTTTAACATCATCAAGGGTAAAAGTGCAAAAACTGGTTCTAACTTTCATTGGAGGTGTGGTGCTAGTTCTGGACTTTATTCTGGGATATGATCCTCAGTCATGCCATCCTCATCGTCATTTGCTTTGGAGACTTCAGGTTCTTTCTACTGGTTCATGAAGAGTGGGGGATAGTCCTCTGCATCTGATATTAGTGATGATTTTGCCTTGGCTTTTACATATTCCTGGGAATTGTCAATATATTATTGGGAATCAGTTGATAGCGAATCTTCACTATCTTGGATGTATCCTTCCGAGGGACAATTATCCTCTGTTGAGAACTCCAGGGTGATGTTTTCTAGTTGTTCATTGCATCAGAGATCTTTGTTGAATGGAACTTCAGATTCTGAGGTGGATTCTTCTTGTTGGTCATTTAATCCAAATTGTTCATCTATTACTCTAAGGTAATTATCAGTTGGATTGTCCTCTTTTAAGGTGTAAATCTATGGAACCTCATGATCAAATCAGATCATCTTAGGTTCAGGGAAGCCATGAGTTTTAGGCTGCTAGTCCTCTTCATTGATGGATCTTATCATATCATCTATACTTTATTGTCATCTATTAGTTTTGGTGATGATATTGTGTAATCATCAAAGCTTAGATGTGGAAGGACTGGGTCCTTCCTGCAGTTGCAGTAGATGTACCTTGAGGTATTGTTCTTCCTTTTGTGAGTGTTGCATCTGGCAATCATCATGGTTCCTGGGTCTGTAGCTTTCTTTCTTTTCACCTTTTGTTGTGCTTCTTCAACCTACTTTTGGGTTGCCGCTGCTATATCCTTTCTCTCCCACACGAACTTAGCTAGGTCAAACTCTGGTTGCTCCTTTTCTTAGGAAGCATGAGGTATACTAGAGAAGAACTTATGCATGAAGCTCTCCTGCTTTGGCAGGGAGTAAGGCTATGAGCACAGGACTACCATATTTCAACCTCTGAATCTGCTCATTAACATCAACTATCTTATTCCTTTGTTGTTCAAAGAAGTGAGATAATGAAGTTCTTCGCGCACATAAATCAAACTATATAGCTTATAATCTATGTTCCAGTGCTGGAATAAGTCCGACATATTGGTTGGACGTTTCTGTCATCTTATTTTCCATCAAGAAGATCTTTGTTTGAATCTTGCCTTGAGACTAGACGACGTGATTGATGGAATGACCAACACTGGACAATGCCTTGTTCTATACCATTGCATTTTTTGATTGCTAGTTGAGGGTTGCCTCTATGTCACCTTGTGGCATATGTTCTCCCGTTGGTAGGATAACTTTCTTGTGTGGTATTTTTGGAGTGTAGCTTAGGTTATCCCTTTCAAAAGGTTGATATAGGGAAAAATAATATAAGGTGTTGGAGCATGTAGGTGATGGCATGAACAATAGAGGTGTAGGCTTATTTGTGGAGGTAGGATTTGATGGAGATGATAAAGCTGGTCACTCCCGAGCATTTTCGTACCGGAAATGGTCATCTTCACTGCTTTCATAATTATCTTCCTCATCTTCTTGGCATCCTTTGCAGTCACAGTCGACACCATGGGTTGTGCCCAATAAAAGGACACTTGAACC
The DNA here is from genome assembly GCA_025642045.1 of Solanum sejunctum. Classification (NCBI taxonomy): domain Eukaryota; kingdom Viridiplantae; phylum Streptophyta; class Magnoliopsida; order Solanales; family Solanaceae; genus Solanum; species Solanum sejunctum. The sequence goes on from JAOTQJ010004005.1 coordinate 17,842, forward strand.
AAAATTGAGCATTACTATCCTGTGCAAACTGCTTGATCCAATTGTCAAACGGTTACGGATGAGCACCAAATTCAGTTGCAAATATAGGATTTTTGGTAATTTCTTGGAGCTTTTCGAGGTGAGAGTGGTTAAAGATTATGGCGACTATTTCATTGAGTTTTCTAGTGAAAGTACGCTTAGTAGACTGTAGAGGTTGTGGGGGATTTCTCAACTTCTCATAATTTGTGACACATGAGGTAGGGAGAATGTTGACGAGTTCCTCTCTGCTGATTTGTCTAGGGATCTAGATACACTGAGTCATTCCGTTGGTGGCATCTATGGTAAGGAAGAGAGCATCTTGTCCACCAGGGAGTGATAGGTCTATGGCATGGTTCTGAACTCTCCAAAGCTAGTTGGTAGTGTAAAGTTGCCTAGATAGCATCTCTAGCTTGTGGAGCTCCGAGAATCTAGACCTGGATCTTCAATGACTTTGTGAGGTACAAATCATGCAGGGACCTATTAAAGTTAGGATAGATCATGACGAACGCAGTCCTGGCATTGAGGGTGATCTCAAAGGTGTGCCCAAATTTTCATGTTGGTACTCATATTAGGTATCCAAGAGGGAAAGACGCGCCACTATAGGATGTCCGTTTCTTCTATGAAACATCAACACAACTCTAATGGCACCAAAATAGATATGGGTGAACCCCAAGCCTTTCCACTAGCATGGAAAATCCTCTGGTATCTGCAGTGTGATGAACTGTTCTTCTTAGGTCGCAAGAATAGGGTGCTGGTCAAGTTTTAAGGCAGCAACACATTCTTTCACTCCTATGGGTTTAGGTTGTACTAGGTTGCATATTTGCAACCAAGGATTATGGTCTTTTGGGCAAATATAGAGTATATGTTCATTAGAGGTAGATATGTAGAGGATATTTTCTTTTCTAGGGGTAACACATATGCACGTCCTATTGGAAGGGGAGGTCAACAAGGTGGTTCCCCAAGGCATAATAGGTTCTATGCTCTCCAAGAGAGACAAGGGGTAGAGGACGTGCCTGATATCATTATCGTTATGTTAAAAGTCTTTGATTTTGATGTATATGTATTGATAGATCGGGGTGCCACTATTTCTTTATTATTTCTTTTAGTTCCAAAGAATTTCATGTTAAAATCTAATTGTTGTGTGAGCCATATGAGACGTCTACTCCTGTTAGTGCGTCCGTTGTTGCTAGAAGGGTCTAATTGTCCTATTTTCATTTTGCATTAAATGTTGCCTTATGATTTTGTTGCATTGGACATGGTGGATTTTGATGTCATTCTTGGGATGGATTGGTTGCATGCATATTATGCCTCTATTGATTGTAGAACCCATAGGGTCAAATCCTAATTGCCCAATGAAACTGTTCTTGAGTGGGAGAGTCATGATGTGGTGGTCATGGGTAGGTTTATTTCTACATTAAGGCTCCAAAGTATATTTCTAAGGGGTGTCTCTATCATCTCGTAAGGGTTAGATTTGTGGAGTCCAAAGTCCTTCTAGTAGAGTCGGTTTCGGTGGTTAATGAATTCCATGATGTCTATCCTAATGAGCTTCCCAATATTCTCCCAAAAGGGAAATAGATTTTGGCATAGACCTCCTTCTCGATACTCAAACATTTTTATTCTGCCTTACCGTGTGGCTTGGCATAGTTGAAGGAGTTAAAGGACCAATTGAGGTATTTGTTAGAGAAGTGTTTTATTAGGCTTAGCCAATAAATTTGGGATGTACCACTATTGTTTGTAAAGAAGAAGGACGGTTAGAATGTGCATTGATTCTCGGCAACTTATTAGGGTCACTATAAATAATAAGTACTCTCTACCAAGGATTGATGATATTTTTGACCAACTTCAAGGGGATAGTCACTTCTCTAAGATTGATATTCAGTTTGGGTATCACCAAGTTGAAGCGAGGGAGTATGACATTCTTAAGACGTCCTTCTAGACTAGGTATGTGCACTTTGAGTTTGTGGTTATGTCCTTCGGTTTGACTAATGCATCAACTATCTTCATGGATCTTATAAATAGGGTCTTTAAACTCTGCCTTAACTTGTTTGTGGTGGTATTTATTGATGATGTCTTGATCTATTCTCATAGTGAGGAAGAGCATGTGGATCACTTAAGGGTGGTGTTGCAAATCTTGAGAGAGGAGAAGTTGTATACCAAATATGAAAAATGTGAGTTTTGGTTGAAAGAGGTTGCCTTCCTTGGTCATGTGGTGTCGAGTGATAGTATTAAGGTGGATCCTAAGAAGACAAAGGTAACTAGAAATTTGCCTAGACCTTTGACTCCATCAAACATTAGAAGTTTCTTAGGTTTGGCGAGTTACTACCTGAGATTTATTAGTGGTTTCTCTTTTATTGCTTCTCCCATGACGAAGTTGACCCAAAAGAAGGAAAAATTTGTGTGGATCGTTGAGTGTGAAATGAGTTTCCAAACTTTGAAATATAAGCTTGTATCCATTCCTATGTTGTCTCTATCTGAAGGATTGGAAGGGTTGTTGGGTATTATAATGCCTCAAGGATTGGTTTAGGTTGTGTTTTGATTCAAAATGATAAGGTGATAGGTTATATCTCTAGACAACTTTAGGTGCATGAAAAGAATTATCCTACCCATGATCTTGAATTGGCCACCGTGGTATTTGCTTTGAACATTTGGTATTACTATTTGTACGGGGTACATGTTGATATGTTTACTGATCATAAGAGGCTCCAATATGTGTTCACCCAAAGAGATCTTAACTGAAGACAAAGAAGGTGGTTAGAGCTCCTTAAAGATTATGACATTAGTGTATATTATCACCCTGGTAAGGCTAATGTTATGGCCGATGCATTGAGTAGGGTGTCTATGGATAGCCTAGATCATGTTGATGATAGTGGCAAGGGAGTGGCTAGGGAGGTCCATCAGTTGGCTAGACTGGAGGTTAGGTTGGATAAAATTGATAATGGTGGGGTTGTGGTTGTTGATGGTTTTAAATCTTCATTGGTTGAGAAGGTGAAGGCAAAGCAAGATCCTTGACCTGGCCTTGTTAGATTTAAAGGCCTTGGTGAGAGATGATGGTGCCCTTAAGTACCAAGGTAGGTTATGCGTGCCTAGTGTGGATGACTTGAGAGAGAATATTCTTAATGAGGCTCATAATTCTTCCTATTCTATTCACCTCGATTCTACAAAGATGTATAGAGATTTGAGGGAAGTACTTTGGTAGGTTGGTATGAAGAGAGACATTGCTAAGTTTATATCCGGTTGTCATAATTGCCAACAAGTTAAAGGCGAGCATCAAAGGTCGAGTGGCCTAGCCTAAGATATAGAGATTCCTACTTGGAAGTGGGAGGAAACTAACATGGATTTTGTGGTTGGGTTGCCTAAGACTAGAAAGTATTTTGATTCTATTAGGATTGTGGCTGATAGAATGACAAAGTTGGCTCATTTCCTACCAGTTAAGACTAATTATGGTGCTAAAGATTATGCCAAGTTGTACATTTATGAGTTGGTTAGATTGCATGGGGTGCCTTTATCTATCATATCAGATTGTGGTGCTCAATTCACTTCTCACTTTTGGAGGTCCTTTCTAAGAGGTCTTGCTACCAAGGTTAAGCTTAGTACGGCCTTACACCCTCAAACAAATGGCCAAGCCGAAAGGACTATCCAAATTTTTGAGGATATGCTTATATCTTGTGTTTTGGAGTTTAAGGCTAGTTCGGATGAACATCTTCCACTCATTGAGTTAGCTTACAATAATAGATATCATTCAAGCATTGGTATGGCTCCTTTTCAGGCTCTCTATGGTAGACATTGTAGGTCCCCAATTGGATGGTTTGAGGTTAGGGAAATGGCTTTGTTTGGCTCAGATTTTGTTATGGAGGCCATGGAGAAGGTGGGGTTGATAAGGGAAAGATTTAAAATAGCCAAAACTAGACGAAAGTCCAACGCAGATGTGAGGAAGAAGGAGCTTGAATTTAAGGTTCATGATTGGGTCTATTTGAACTAATGAAGGGTATGGCTCCTTTTGGTAAGAAGGGTAAATTGAGTCCAAGATTTGTGGGTCCTTATAGTGTTGAGGAGGATTGGTAAGGTGGCCTATGAGTTGGAGTTGCCCAATGATATGAATATGGTTCATCTGGTCTTCCATGTTTCTATGTCACAAAAGTGTATGGGTGACCCAAGTGCTATTGTACCTTTAGATGTTGTGGTGTAATTGAAGACAATTTGATTTATAAAGAGGTTATGGTAGAAATTTTTGATAGAAAAGTAAAGAGGTTGAGAAACAAAGATGTAGCTTGCACTAAGGTCCTTCAGAGGAACCAACAAGTTGAGAGTACTACATGGGATATTGAGGCGGACATGCATAAAAGATGCCCCTATCTCTTCCATCCCACTCAAGCTTGAGGTACTAATTTACATCCCCCTACATGATTTCAAGTATTAATCCCTTATGCCATTTGCATGCATTCATGTTTATGTTGGCAAGTTTATGATTTTGACACTTATGTTGAAATTTTTGAAATGATGTTTTAATGCATTTGTTGCATTCATGTGTTGGGATAAAATTATCTAGATTATTTCTCTTATGTACATTTCTTTGATATTTTGGGAAGAATGTTCCCAAGGGGTGATATTGAAATGCCCCCAAAAGTGCTTAAAAATGTGCAATGAAAATGCCCATCATCGTAATTTTCATATATCTCAAAATTTATGCGTGATATCAAAAATCTGACATTATATTCATGATCGAGGGCAAACTTGAGTAGCAAATGGGTTAAACCCTTATCTTAGAGCAGCCGTAGAAAAATTTATTTTCCAAAAATTTCAATTTCCAGAAGTAGTGTGCGTTAGCTCAGTGACATAGAGCCATTGCGGAGTAGTGTATTTTGTTGTCAATTTTTCTTATTTTGGCCTAAGGCATTAGGGTCTTGGGCCTAAGCCTCCCTATGAGTAAAAATACCTATACTTAGTCATTTTTTAACCTCATATCATTCAAGACATTCCTCAAAACTCTCTCTAATAATTAGCCAAGTATTTCACCCAAAATCAAGTGTCCCAAACTCAATCCGGATCTCAAGAAATTCATTCAAGCTTCAAGTTCTCATTCAAATCTTCTTCAAGCAAATCCCCAAAGTTGAGGTATGTGGGTTTCAACCATTGAGTCCTTTCACCCATGGTGCTCAACCTTCCTTTTTAAGTAAATTGCATGTTTTCAAGTTGATTTATCTATGAGTATTTCCTACTATGAATTTGATTATGAACTATGCTGGGGTTTCATAAATGTTGACTATATAAGAATGTTTTGAGTTATGAATCTATGATCTGTTATGAGATCTGATGAGGTGTTTTAATGTATCTTGCATGAGGATATTACCAAGTGTTGGTGGGTGGATATAGTGTTGGTGGGTGGATATACACTAAGTTTTCTCACATGATTTTACTCTCAAATTGCATGATTTTAAACTAGCATTACACGCCCACCAAGTATTTGATAAAGTGTCTAGTTAAGGGTTCTTGAGTTGTTGAATGTCTGTTAAATGGATTATGAGTTAAGTAACTTTATGATGATAAAAGGGATACATATATGTATTCATTTCTTGAAAAGTATCTATAGTTTTGCAAGTTGACCACATCATGCTGAGGGGTATATACCATGACCACCTTGTCAAGGGGAGGGGGGCGGTTGCTAGGCCCATACTACCATGTTAAGGGGTATATACCTTGACCACCTTGTCGGGGGTTGCTACACTTGTACTACCATATTAAGGAATATATACCTTGACTACCTTGTAAGGGGGTGCTAGGCCCATACTACCATGTTAAGTGGTATATACATTGGCCACCTTGTAGGAGTGTGCTAGGCCTCTACTACCAATTGAGGGGTAGATACCTCAATCACCTTCTAAGGGGGTGATATACCTTGGATTTCTAGTATTAGTTTCTTTTTGTATGATGATGGTCTCTTCCTACACATGAATTATGTTCTATCTAAGCAAGTCTTACTCCAAGCATTGATCATACATGCCGTGTTGCTAATATGCTATCTCTTGCCTATGTATACACATTTTGACTATGTTGCCTATCTCTTATTGTATTGCATACTACATACTTAGTATGTTCAAACGTACTAACTCATGCTCTATGCCTACGTTATGTTACCATGTAGAAACTGGAGCTCCACTTAACTCATGCTAGTACTATCTCTTGAAGCAAGTTTGGTGAGTCCTAACTCTGAGGACAATAGCTATTGATCTTTTGTTATGTAAAGATGTTTTTCTTTGTTTAGATGCTTATGACTATGACGGTGACCTTGGAAAGTGTCGGGGCTCCCACTTAATTTCATGTTTAGAGGGTTTGTTGGACAAGTGATGCAATTATACTTGAGATTTGACTCTTTTGATGACTTATGTTATTAAAGACTTCCCTTATTCCTTTCTATCCCTATTTATACTCTCTTGTTATTGTGTAATTGCTTCCATCACTAAGGATGTATAAATGGTATACTAAGAGGCTTGTTTGGGATCCCTTCGGGTTCCCATTCGCGGTATCACATCTAGGCCCAAGGCTTCGGTCATGACAACCTTAGGCTACCCCTTCTCCTTGAGGAGCTTGAGGAGCGGGAAGGGTCGGTTACTCCTCGGGTGTACGGGCTCTCCTTTATCTCCCTCTTGGAATTGGCATGATCTAGAATCGCAAAGAGCATTTGTTAGGGGAAAAATCCTTACACTTATATCTAAAGTATGATATTGACCATGAAGAAGTGAAACATTTCCTAAAATGCCTCATACCCTCCCAAGTCATAGTTATGGCATGCTTCACAACCATGGACATGACTTTAATCGATGAAGTGTATTGGATTCTGAGAATCATTAACAACCTAGTGCTGTGATACCAAGGTTGTCACAACCCAAGCCTAGTGACTAGATGTGACACGACAAATGGGAGCCCTAAGGGACCCAAACAAGCCTCTTAGAATATCAATCACACATCCTTAGTTGCGAAAGTAAAGTAAACAACAACAAGAGATATAATAAAATAGGAAACGGGACTAAGGGAAGTCTTTGATAATCATTAAAATGTAAAAGTGTCAAACACAAGCATAAGTACATCATAATATCCAACAACACCTCTAACATGGAATAGAGTAGGGGCCAAGAAACGTTTCGGGCTTACCCTTATAGTAGCAAATATTTGACATAAAGAAGTCTCAAAATAATAGGAGTAATAAAGATAGTGTCCTCAAACTTAAGAACTAACCAAAGCTTGCTTCAAAGGATCGTACTAGCCATATAGAGAATGATCAAATAGTACTTCGGTCCCTATATGGTAATATCATGTAGCCATAGAGTATGCCTCTGTACATTTGAATGTACTAAGTATGTAGGATGCTATGCAACAAGACATAAGCCAATATAGTCAAAATGCATAATAACAAGCAATAGATAAATGTAATCTCAATATGACATGGATTATCAATGCTTGAAGTAAAACATACTTGTAAATCATTCAACCTGCAAAGAACATACTACATATGTGGGAAGAGACCCTAAACGATAAAAGTAAGACCAAGTGAGTTACAATTTAGAATCCTAATGATTATCCCTCATTGGTAAAGAGGTAGTCTACTTACTAAGGTAAACCATATTTCACGATATGGGAGCCTATCCCATTTCGGAGAAGTAACCCTCTTTATGGGAACTCATCCCGTTTTGAAGTGGATTTCATGACAAAGTGCACTAAATGGATCCACTTGTATAGCAAAGGTAAAGTATAATCCGATGTTGGCACATAGTTTAAGGAAAGGAGTATAGATCCTTGAAGATAGCCCATGCCGACATCTAATCCATCTGTGTTAAGTATAATCCCACGGAATACTTGAAATAATCACACTTTAATCATAATATAAATAGCTTGTATGAACATGACTTAAGTAGCCCATAAATATGCTTGACCTCTAATGGTGAGCATAACTTGAAACATGAGAGTAGATCATAATCTTACATGAACCCTTGCTTTAACTTGAATAGCTCACAAGAGGTAAAAATCTTGAAATACGGCTTAACTTGATACTTATAACATCATAGATACTTGTCATGAGTTCAATACATACTTGATAGCCCTAAATCATCATATAGTCACTTGACTTGTAAATAATGAAATAGATCATCAATAACTTGAGAATTTTTTACTTGACATTTTATCAAACGCTTGGTGGGTTCATGAAGCTTGTTCAAAATCATGCAATTCAATAGTAATATAAGATGAGTAAACTCAATAAAAATCAACCTACCAATATGTATTAAAACCCTCATGTAGGGTACATTGAAATCCATTATCCAAACTCATAATAGATCATAGTTCATAGCTCAAAACATACATAGTCTCAATAGGTAAAATTAATTCATGGTATAAGCTTGGAATAGATAGTCATGCATAATCAATCAGCATTTCATACAACCCCAAAATAATTTATAATCACAATCTATAATAAAAGATACTCATAGATGATACAACTTGAAAATATGCAAATTTTGGTAAAAGGAAGATTGGACTCCATGGGTGAAAGGACCCAATGGATAAAACCCACATACCTCAAACTTAGGTTTTCTTGAGATGAGCTTGAAGAAAATCCTTGAGTTTCGAAGTTAAGCTTCAAATCCTTAAAATATGAATAAGATATTTACTTAAGTCTTGGAGAGATTTTTGTGAGGATTTTGAGTGATATAGAGTTGAAAAATAGCTAAGTATGGGTGTTTTCACGCATAAGTGGGCATGGGGCTATAACCCCGATGCCTTTGGACGAAATAGAAAAATCATAGAAAAACTTACACTAATTTACACCCTTGGCGGGATGCGAACCCATTTCACAGGCATTCCAACTTAATTTTGCCCCCTGCTCAAGAATATAAAGTCGGATTTTTGATATCACATATGGATTTTGAGATATATGAAAATTATGAGTACAGGCATTTCTTAAGCACATTTTTGGATCATTTCATTGGACCTTCCTTAGGCATTTTCAGTTATCCATCTAGTTTTTTATGTTTTGTGTTGTGACAATACAATCTAGATGAGTCCCACGTGTTTTAATATGACACTATTGATTTGGATGATCTTCTAACTTACATTGATGAGCTGGAGGACATAATAGACAAGATGTTTGCCAGCTTTGCTCTAGATCCATTCCAATTGTTAAGGTTCAGTGGTGACACTATCTAGTTGGGGAGGCTACCTGGGAGACTGAGCAACAGATGCGACAGAAGTTACCCAGCTTATTTGATCCCTTAGGTATGATTCCATCCTTACTTTCCCAAACAAAAGTTCTTTTAGTAGTGGAGGTTGTAATGACTCTCTAGGTCATTTTACCCTTGCTGTGTTATTTTTCCATTATTAGAACATTCCTATAGCAACCCCAGGTCACATATGACCTGTTGGCACTTGTAACACGGGGGATTGATTAGAACATCGGGGGGATTGATTTTAGGCTTCATTCCAGGTAAGTTTTGCTTTATAGCTGATACATAGTGTATTTTTGGAGAAATTTTTAAGGCATATTTGAAGGGTGATTTCTTGAGCTATGATCATCCTATTAATTCTTGGCTCAATTTTGGGTTTTTACATGAGGATCATAGTAGGGTGATTCAATCTAGAAATTGCAGCTTGTTTCTAGTAAGTGCACCACCCATAACTACTACCATTTTTTGACATTGCAGTCAAATTTTTATTTTTTGATTGTTTGTCCATTGCGATGAATTTTTTACTAAAATTTAGTTGCTGCATTGTTAATATAATTGAGTTGGGAATGTTCTTAAGTACTAATTTTTTGGGTCAATTCTAGAATTCTAGATACGGGTCATACATTTCTCATTTTAGGTCTTGAAATTAGTTTGCCCCTATTTTGAATGAACTTAGTTTCAAAATGATTGTAATGACGTTGTGAGTCTATTATTGGTAGCGTGGTAGCATTTGAAAATCGCATAGAAGGGAAAAGCCCCAGTAAAGTTATTCGAAGCACACATACTCAGCCTACAAGTAGGCTAGAACTCTATTTTCTTTAGATTGAGCTAGCTAAAGTGAATCCATGTTGAGCTGATTGGAATTTTGGGCAGGGTAGCTAGATACTTATTCTAAGAGTTGGATTCATGTTGTAGGCCTAATCGATGTATTTGGGTGGACAAGAATATGTTATATATTCTATTAGGGTTTCCTATTGATTAGTAATAATATTTCTCATAGATTCTGGATTGTGCTAGCATGTGGGGTGTTTAATTAATTATGGGTAAGTAGCATAATTATGGGGTTTGGTAATAAAGCAAATTTTAGGTCCCTTTGGGTGCTTGAGGTAATTGTGAGCACACGATCTCTATGCTTCTTACCACCTTTCTTTTATTATTGTTGGTTTTATATTATTAGTATGGTAAATCCTGGAGGCCCTAGTATAGGATATCAAAACCTCCTTAAGATGCCTCGATGTCATTCGACAGGTTTAGATCCCTATAGCATAGTGTAGCAGACTAGTGTTTGATAGATGAAACTTAGTGAGGAAGAAACTTTTTCGAGTATCATTATATTGTCCATATCTCCCCTGCATTCGATGACTTCAGGCACATTAGTAGTGTTAGGTCCATACTACATCATTTTGGGCCTTGATGATTGGATGGTCGTACCAGTCCCATGCTTTTGTGAAAGAAAAATCCTTGGTAATTCATATCATTCAAATGGAAGAGAAGAGAAGTGGGAACATCCAATTGAGTCTTGCCGAGCATCTCTGTAGTAGTAGTCCCGGCCTTGGCCCCCTTTACGAATTTATCGAACATCTGAGTAGTAGAAGCCTTGGCATAATCCCCTGTGACACTTTGGTGAGTATCCAGGTAGCAATAGTCCTGGACTTGGCCGCCCTCACTTATTAGAAGCACATTCGGGTAGTAGTAGTTCCAGCCTCGCTCTCCTACTTTTATCGGGTGAGTATCCGGGTAGTAGTAGTCTTGGCCTTAGAGTTCAGAGTCTAAATCTTTTATCCTCAGATAATCTTGGTCAGAGTTGGATTGGTAATGGTAGTTTTGTTCTCTCTAGGATCCTAGAATTCTTGCTATCTAGTGTCCCGATCGAGCTTATGCACGTCCAATTTAGTGTAGTTAGCATAGATATCTACTTGGTCTTCTATCAATTGTATGGTTGTTAGCTCTTTTTATTCTTCCCATCTTATTTGGTCTCTATTTTAGGTATATTCCTTCGTTTCATATAGCTTTTACCTTTCCTTCTCAATCGGCCTATGATGCATATTGTGTACCTGTTGTCCTGGTAATTACACTACACTCTGTATCTACTTTCGTGATAAAATCTAACAATCAATCAATAGCATCGATTTCTCGAGCTAGCAGCAGCCTTACTTGAAGACTAGGGCGAGCATTGGCATTTTGGGATCATTTTGTCTCCTTCAGCTTAGTGGCCCATCTTTTGTGTATATTTTGGAAAATAGCTAAATCTTTTGTATATTTTGGTTCACTTTTGGCACTTTTGATCATTATTTTGTGTATATAATAACTTTATACTAGTGACTTCCAAGTTCTGGTGGGGTTTCTTGTATATTTATATTTTATATTTTCAGTTAGTCTTGATTTCTTTCCTTTTATATCTTTGATGTACAGATAGACTCTATTAGTCTTTCCCTAACACCTATTACTTATAGTTCTAGGTTAGAGTTCAACTTGCCTATTATTGGGTTATGTTAGGTGCTATCACGGCCAAAGAAATCAAGTCGTGACATCAGAATACTCTAAAGCATTTATTCCGATTGAATAATAGATTATGTACATTGAAATTGGTTGTTGGAACCATATGGATTGCATGTGTGTGCGTTTTGAGTTTCAATTCTAGGGAAAGGAAGTGCCAGTCGCATTCGACATGATAATGTTAGCTCACCTAAGTAACTCAGCACATCGCGTAGTTTCTACCTGATTTCCAAATTGTTGATGGTTTCTTTACATTGTTACTATCTCGATAATGATCAGTCTAGTCGTTGACTTGTTCAGTCATGCGCCAATTTTACATCTTTGATCAATTTTTGTGATAAGACTTCCAAATGCAGTCCATATCACTTTAGCTGATGGTCATTTGGCTCATCGAACTACTTTTGTGGTCTAAATGGTTATTTATCATATGACTTTTTAAATTCATTCCACTCATTTCATTTGCGCATACACTTTGCTAACATATTGTTTCTCATGTTTTTTAGAGGATCCCTAAGCATATCTTAAAGAAAATGGATCCAAAGAAGAAAGGAATTATTTCATTTTAAGGGTTAGCAACAATAAGGACCTATAAGACCCCATAGAGATCCTCGAGGTAAAAGGAAAAGGTTTAAATGGCCTAAAACATGCTCGAAAATATGCCTCAAAAATGCCCATAATCATAATTTCCATATATCTCAAAATTTGTGCATATTATCAAAAATCTGACTTCATATTCGTAATCGACGGCAAAATTAAGTAGGAAATGGGTATAACCTCAATTTTAGAGAAACTGTAGCAAAATTTCATTTTCCAAAATTTATGAAAAACAGAGAAGATCCATGCCTCTAGCGCGGCGTGACCAGGGCACGGATCAGTGCATTTTGTTCCCAGTTTTTCACTGTTTCGAACTAAGGCTTTGGGGCCTTGGGTCTAAGCCTTTCTATGCGTAAAAACACCTATAATTAGTCTTTTTTCAACCCCATATCATTCAAGATATTCCCTAAAACCCTCTCTAACACTTAGCCAAATATTTCATCCAAATTCAAGTGTCCCAAACTCATTTTCGGATCTCAAGAAATTCATTCAATCTTCAAGTTCTCATTCAAATCTTCATCAAGGAAATCCCTAAAGTTGAGTATGTGGGTTTCAACCATTGGGTCCTTTCACTCACGGTGCCCAACCTTCCATTTTATGTAAATTGCATATTTTCAAGTTGGATTATCTATGGGTATCTCTTATTATAAAATTGGTTATAAACTATGTTGGGGTTTAATGAAATATTGGTTGTTTAAGCATGTTTTGAGCTATGAATCTATGTTCTATTTTGAGATTTGATGAGGGATTTCAATGTATCTTGCATAGGGGTGTTACGAAGAGTTGGTGGGGTGATTTACATTTAGTTTTCTCACATGATTTCACTCTTGAACTGTGTCATTTTAAACTAGCACTATACACCAGCCAAGTGTTTGATAAAATGTCCGATTAAAGATTCTTAAGTTATGGATGACCTATTGCATAGCCTATGAGTCAAGTGACTATATGATGATGAAAGGAATATATGTATGTGTTGAATTCATAAAAAGTATCTATAGTGTTGCAAGTTTACCACACCTTATTGAGGGGGTGATATGACTCTACCACTTTGATAGGGGTGTTATGCCCATCTACCATGTTGACCACTATGATAGAAGGTGCTATACCAATCTTCTATGTTGAGGGGTACATACCTTGACCACTATGACAGGGGATGTTATGCCTATCTACCATGTTGAGGGGTATATACCTTGACAATTATGGTGGGGGTGCTATGCCTATCTACCAATTGAGAAGTAGATACCTCAATCACCTTCCAAAGGGATGGTGTGCCTTAGATTCCAAGTACTACTTTGCTTGGTCTATGATGATGGTCTCTTCCTACACATGTATTAGGTTCTATACAAGCATGTTTATCTTCAAGCATTGATCACGTATGCTATGTTGTTAATATACTATCCCTTGCTTATGATTATCCATTTTGACTATGTTGCCTATCTCTTATTATATTGCATACTACATACTTAGTACATTTAAACGTACTAAGTTATACTCTATGCATATATGATATTGCCATACAGGAGTCGGAGTTCCTCATGATCATCCTGCACGTGGCTATATTTGACATCCTGAAGATAAGCTTTGGTGAGTCCTCCAATTTGGGGGCACTAGCTATGCAACTCTTGATGTTGTCTCTTTATGTTGAACTCTTTATACTATGAGGGTCATCCCAGAAAGTATCATGGTCCCCGCTCAAATTTATGTTTAGCGGTGTTGTTGGAACTAATGATGTGATTGTACTTGAGCTTTTACTCTTCTATGTTTGATGCTGTCAAAGATTTTCCTTAGCCCCTTTATCCTTATATATATTCTCATGTTATTGTTTAATTGCTTTCGCCACCAAGGATGTGTATATGATATGCTAAGAGGCTTGTTTGGTGTTTAGGTTCCTATTGTCGTGTTACATCTAGGCCCTTGGCTTGACAATCTTGGTATCAGCGCACTATGTTATTAATGCTCCTCAAAATCTAACACACCACGTCGCTTTGAATCATGTTCATGGTTGTGTAGTGTACCACGATTATGACCAAGAGGCTATGAGGAGTTTTAGGAAATGTTTCCCTTCTTTGTGATCTATGCCGTGATATAGAATTTAAGGTAAGGTTTTTCCCTAACAAATGTTCTTTGCTATGCTAGATCATGCCTATGCGAAGAGAAAGAAGAGCTCATTCCCAAGATGATCATCTAGCCCCTCCCACTCCTCAATCTCCTACTGATAGGGGAGTGACTCATGAAGAGTTCCGAGATGCTATTACCATGCTAGCCTATGCCATGAATAATCAAATTAACCAAGGGGCCAAAGTCCCTCATGCTTCTACTCCGGCTTCTGGGTGAGGGATTTTATAAGAATGAATCCACCAGAGTTCCATGGGTCTAAAATGGATGAGGATCCTCAAGAATTTATCGATGAGATGTAGAAAGTGTTGTCTTTTATGGTTGTTAGATTAGAAGAGAAAGCAAAATTGATGTCCTACCAACTCAAGGGAGTGGCGCAAATTTGGTTCTCCGAATGGAAGATAGAGAAGGGGAACGATAATGTGATTCTTTGGGAAGAGTTTAAAGTGGCATTTTTCAACTGGTTCTTCCCTCTTGAGCTAAGGGAATCCAAAATGAGGGAATTTATAAATTTAAAGCAAGGGTCAGTGAGTGTGAGGGAGTATGCCCTCAAGTACAGCCAACTCTCCAAATATGCACCACAATTAGTGGTAGAGCCGAGGTCTAGGATGAACAAATTTGAGATGGGGGTGTCCGACTTGGTAAATGATAAGTGTTGTACCACTATGTTGATAAGTGATATGGATTTGTCCTTCCTTATGACATATGCCAAACAATTGGAGCGGGAGAAGCTTAGAAAAAGAAGGAGTGGTGAGGGCAAGAGGGCCTATTTTGAAAGTAGATTCCAAAGCCTCAAAGTTGGCCAGTTTCATCAAGGCCAAGGGTTTTCCATTTCTCCTAATAGATGATTTGTTAATGACAACCCAATGGTCCAAGATGATGGTGGTGTGGTGCCTAATCCTATGTGCCCAAGATGTGGTAGAGGTCACAATGGCCAATATTTGAAGGATACTAATGTTTTTTATGGTTGTGGTAAAGTGGGTCATGAGGTAATTGATTGTCCACATAATCATAATAAGGGTATAGATGGTCGTCCACAAGGCTAAGGTACAAATGCGAGTCCTAAGTGGAGAGGAGGCTAACAAGGACGTGCCCCAAGGCAAAATCGATTCTATACTCTTCAAGGGAGACAAGGGGTGGATGAGGTGTCCGATATCGTCACCTATATGTTAAAGGTTTTAAATTTTGATGTGTATGCATTGATAGACTCAAGAACCACTCTTTCTTTTATTACTTCTTTTGTTGTCAAAAAATTTCATGTTAGGCCTGAATTGTTGTGTGAGTCATATAAAGTGTCTATCTCATTGGTGTATCCATTGTTGCTAGAAGGGTCAACAGAAATTGTCCCATTTTCATTTTGCATAAAATATTGCGTTGTGACTTTGTTGAGTTAAATACGGTGGATTTTGGTGTCATTCTTGGGAAGGATTAGTTGCATGCCTATTATGCTTCTATTGATTGTAGAGACCGTAGGGTCAAATTCAAATTACCTAATGAAATCATCCTTGAGTGGAAGTGTTTTGATGTGGTGGTCAAGGGTAGATTCATTTCTTGCATTAAAGCCCAAAAATTGATTTATAAGGGGTATCTCTATCATCTTGTGAGGGTTAGGGATATCAAGTCCAAAGTCCTTCCTATAAAGTCGATTCATGTGGTTAATAAGTTCCTTAATGTCTTTCCCTATGAGCTTCCCGGTGTTTCTGCTAAAAGGGAAATAGATATTAGCATAGACCTCCTTCTCGATACTCAACCCATTTCTATTCCCCCTAATCGTATGGCCGTGAATGAGTTAAAGGAGTTGAAGGAGCAATTGAAGGATTTGTCGGAGAAGGATTTTATCAAGCTTAGCCAATCACCTTGGGGTGCACCGATGTTATTTGTGAAGGAGAAGGACCGTTCCCTTAGAAGGTGCATTAATTACCTGCAACTTAATAGGGTCACCATAAAGACTAATACCCTTTATCAAGGATTGATGATCTTTTTGACCATCTTTAAGGGGCTAGTCACTTCTGTAAGATTGATTTTTGATTCGGGTATCACCAAGTGAAAGTGAAGGAGTGTGATATTCCTAAGATGCCCTTCCAGACTAGGTATAGGTACTATGAGTTTGTGGTTATGTCCTTCGATTTGACTAATGCACCAATTATCTTCATGGATCTTATGAATAGGGTCTTTAAACCCTACCTTGATTTGTTTTTGGTGGTTTTTATTGATGATATCTTGATTTATTCCCATAGTGAGGACGAGCATGTGGATTACTTAAGGAAGGTGTTGCAAACCTTGAAAGAGGAGACGTTGTATGCTAAATATGAAAAATGTGAGTTTTGATTGAAAGAGGTTGCCTTTCTAGGTCATGTGGTGTCGGGTGATGGTATTAAGGTGTATCCTAAGAAGACAGAGATGATTAAAAATTGGCCTACACCTTTGACTCCATCGAACATTAGGAGTTTCTTTGATTTGGCAGATTATTATCGGAGGTTTGTGAATGGGATCTCTTCTATTGCTTCTCCTATGACTAAGTTGATCCAAAAGAAGGCAAAACTTATGTGGACCAATGAGTGTGTAAAGAGTTTCCAAACTTTGAAAGATAAGCTTGTCTCCACTCCTATCGTGTCCCTATCGGAAGGGTTGAAGGATTTGTTGTGTATTATGATCCCTCAAGAATTGGTTTAGGTTGTGTTTTGATGCAAAATGGTAAGGTGATAACTTATGCCTCTAGACAACTTAAGGTCCATGAAAAGAATTATTCTACCCATGATCTTGAATTGGCAGCTGTGGTATTTGCTTTGAAAATTTAGCATCACTATTCATATAGGGTACATGTTGATGTGTTTATCGATCATAAGAGTCTCCAACATGTGTTCATCCAAAAAGATCTCAACTTGAGACAAAGAAAGTGGTTAGAGCTCCCTAAATATTATGACATGAGTGTGCATTATCACCTAGGTAAGGCTAATGTTATGGCTGATGCTCTAAGTAGGGTGTCTTTGGGTAGTCTATCTCATGTTGATAATTGTGGAAAAGAAGTCGTTATAGACTTTTATTTCTTTTATAGGGAACAGACCTATGCCAAAGGGGCCCCACTCCATTAGACGGTCAGGGGTTGAACCGAACACCCCCCCAAACCTTATTATCGAATCGAAAATAGAGTTGTACAAGGAGGAGGTCATAAACCTTATCTCCAAACTATGGTGGTTCTTAAGAAACTTGTTTTAGTAAAAACAAATCACTCTTCCTCGGTACTAGAAATTTACAAACCAAAAATCCTATAAGAGGACTCCCCTCAATACAAGACTACATAATTCTAGGAATGCATGAAATTAGGGAGACTATCCCTTTATATCAAAAAGATTAAAAGAAGAGATGTGTAATTGTTGGGAACAAAAATCCGCATATTTGCATTATTATTTTGATCATGGTGGTACTTTGATCCTCTTCAGCTTGTGTCTTCTAAAGTTGATCATACTCATCTTCTCCATTAAGTACGATTCTTGTATCGACAAGGGTAGATGTTGGTATACATAGAAATGTTGAAGTTCTTCCAATGTATGACTCCATTTGGCTAACAAGTCTGCTGAAGTATTTGCTTCCATATAAACATGGTGAACTTGGAAACTATTGAGTTGTGAACTGAAGTGTTTTAGCTCCTAGATATAATGAAACAGTTGCCAAGGTACTTGTGTATTATGTTTGATCAAGATGATAATTAGTTGTGAGTCAACTTCTAATTCCACATGTTTGTAGCCAAATTGCAAACACCACCTAATGCCATAGATGGATGCTTGAAGTTCAGTTTTGTTGTTCGAACCAAACCCTATAGGAATTGAGTATGCAAATATCATGTCACATTTTTTATTCCATAGTATGCCGCATCCACCGATCCTACCTGGATTTAAGAGAGCACATCCATTTGTATTCAACTTCAAAGTTGCAAAATCTGGTGGTTTCTAGCTGAGTGGAATTATCCCCATTTCATATGTGCATCTTTCCACCATCATGACCAACTTAGTCCAGATTTTAGGCCAAGAAAGATGAGGAAAACTAGATATGAGCATATGAGTTATGTCCTTAAACACAAGGTATTTCACTCTTGTACTGCTTGATCTCTAGCCCCAATATTTTGCTGAATAACTATTCTTCCATAAGTTCCAAAAAATGAAAATGGGGAGCAACTGGTTGAACATTTTATGAACTGAGGTGTTGATCTTCAAATGCGACCAGTTAACTAATACATTCCTCAATGGAACCTGATTGTGTATAACACCTGCAAAACCAAAGAAATGTTACCAAATATAGTTTGCAAGTATATCACTAACAAAAATATGATCAACGTTGTCAAATCCAGGTCTTCTGCAGCAAGAGCACTCCACAGGTTCAACTCCAAAATTGCTAATTGTATCATTAGTAGGAAGTATATTTCTTAATGCCCTCCATACCAGGAATGATACATTAAATGGTATACATTTATGCCAAATCATTGAGTTAATGTAAGTTTTCTATTTCTTCTATCTTATATATTCCCAGGCAGAAGAGGTGATAAATATACCATTCTCACACAACTTCCATATAGCTTTGTCAGGGAGATTTGCATTAAAGTGGTCTTTGTCTCCAAGAGCATAGGGATTAGGAAAGGTGGAGCATGATATCTCAATCTAGCTTCATTCCATACACCAGTAGATAAGAAATGAGATACTCTAATACTGTTGAGCCTGTAGCTTCCCTCACAGTATGCAGCAATTGGTCCTATGCCCAACTAATCATCCTACCAAAAAGACCAAGAACCCCAATGTATCCTTCATGTGATCAGTTTCTCCACTTCTTTTTTGTTGCTAGTCAGGTAGTTCCAGACCAAAGACTGACCTGTGCTCCACTTTTTTGCAACTGGATTAGCCCTTTGACAATATTTGGCTCTCAAGAACTGACTCCAAAAAGAAATCATTAGTCCTAAATTTCCACCATTGCTTATACTGGAATGCAGTACAAATATTAGATAGGTTTCTCATTCCTACCACACACCCCCCTTTAGACTGTGGAAAACTGAGAGTTTCCCATAAAGCCCAATGGTATTTCTTTTTATGTTTATCCCACCCCCCCGAAAAAATTTACCATCATTCTCTTAATATAATTAAGAGTAGTCTTGGTAGGGGAAATTGCAGATAGTGTATGAACTGGAATGGAAAGAAGAACATGTTTAATTAGTGCTGCTTTGCCTCCAAAACTAAGGTTTGTAGAATGCCAACCACTAAAACTTTTAAGAACTTTATCCACCAATTCTGAGTAGCAAATAATTCTCAGACCACCAGTGTATAATGGGCAACCAAGGTAATTGATGAGGCTATTCTTTAGACAAAAGCCGGTAACTTCATCTAACAGGTCAATCACTTGTTGATGAGTATTGATAGTGAGCATGAAATGGCTTTTCTCTTTATTTACCAGTTGGTCAGACACTTTCTCATAGGATGTCAAAGTGTTCACGATAAGTTACAAAGAATATCTATAAGTTGAACTAAAAATGATAACATCATCCGCAAAGCTTAAGTGATTAATTTGTGGTCCTTTTGTATCCATATTAAACCCTTTGTACAAGCTGTGAGAGTAGAGTGCATTGAGACTTTTGGATAAGACCTCATCTCCTTAAATAAAAAGAGAAGGGGAGAGGGGATTCCCTTGTTTCAGTCCCCTGGTTGAGTGAAAGAATCCATGCCTAGTGCCATTTATAATAATAGAGTATTAATTTTTGCTCATGATTCTCTATGCCATATCTATGAACATTTCTCCAAAACCAAATCTTATCATAACAAGACAAATGAAAGACCAGGAAATCCTATCATAGGCTTTGGCCATGTTAAACTTGATTACCATATTGTTCCCTTCATTGGCCTTCTTTATGTTATAAGTTATCTCCTATGCCAACATTATATTCTCCGAGATGCTTCTCCTTTTTACAAAATTAGATTAGTTAGGAGAAATAATGTTGGCTAACCTGTTGAACTTCTTCCATCTGGACCAGAAGATGAGTATGGGTTCATAGAGAATATAACCTGTTGAACTTCTTCCATAGTTGGCATTTGATGAAGTATTTCATTTTGTTCCATACTAACCAATCTTGGAACATGTTAAACGACTAGTGAACATACACTAGAAGAAGGAACATGCTTCAGCCGCAATGTTGCTATCTCCTTGGATCCAGTTTTCATCTCCCGTGCATAGTTTGTGGATGTAGAATCTTAATTAGAGTGTGAAAGTATTTGGAATTGAAATTCCTTCTTTAAACCATTGGAGTTCTGTTTTCTGTCTAAGAATAGCCTCTTCAGTTTTCATGAATCTAATATATTCAGCAGTTAAAGCACTGAGATTGGCCCTATTCTCCTCAATGTTGTTTGTAAAAATCTCATCCTCTGCAATTCTTACTTTTTCTTCAAATTTCTTCACTATTGCAAAAATATCACCATATTTCCTTTTTGACCAGGAACTAAGAGTATTAATGAGTCTTTTCATTTTCAGATGCAGCATCTCTATAGGATTACTTGTAGCTTCTCGATTCCAACAACTTCTTACAATGTCTAGAAATTTGGAATTATCAGTCTAACAGTGTAAAAACTTGAAGTACTTAATAGGTATGTCTTGTCTGAGAGTCAGTTCCATCAATAGTGGTGTGTCATTTAAACTTATTGCAGGTAGATAATCAATTGTGGTTTGTGGCATGACCTCTAACCATTTGTTGTTTACCATTGCTCAACCCTATCTCTTCCAATCACTAGCCTCAGCTGCTCTTTGATTACACCAAGTATATAGTTCCCCATTAAACCCAAGATCTGTGAGTCCACAAGCCTCAATAATGCTAATGAAGTCAAAACTATAGTTCATATTATACATGATTCCACCTTTCTTCTTCTCAGGTGTTATAATGACATTAAAGTCTTCAATCGTGCACCAAGGAACTTCATCAGAACAGAAATGAAGTAATTTATCCCATAGAGATCTTCTAAGATAATCCCTACACTTAGCATAAATAAAGAAAATCTTAAACTTAATAGGCCATCCCACATGTTGGAATTCACAAGTCACCTGTTGTTCATCAGAGTCTATGACATTATAATTATAATCATTGTTCCGTAAGACCCAAACTTTTTCATTAGTATTACTCACTACTTCTTCCATTCCTAGTTTTGTTGTAATAATATTTAGGGCAGTACTACAGTAAAAGGTTCAAGAATAGCCATAAGACCAATATTATGCATCTTTTTGAAAACTTGGAATCTTCTAAGGAGCCTTTAGTGTTGATACCTCTAGTATTCGAACAAATAGACTTGATCATCATAAACATCTATGTCTGAGTTTTATGATTGGCCTACTTGTGTTGGCAGATATACTTCTAGTAGGCGCTACATTGCCTTGCCTTTTCCCTTCTCTTCCTCTAGGTGATAGGCCTTTTTTATCAACAGCTTCGCTAGCTTCCTACTGGAATTCATTTGTAAGTGCAATATTCATAAGTTTGAGCTGCTCAAAACCATACTCATCTGCATCATTAACTTCTTCTAAAGATCTAGAGTCCTAGTCCAATTTATCCTCTAAATTTATTACTGCATATTTACCAATGATATCATTTTTGTTGATTCTCTGATCTTCCTCAGAACCTGAAGTACCCTTTAAATTCTTACTTGAAGTAGTGACTTCATTATGTTCATTAGCATCTCCTTGCAACCTCCTTTTTCATGGCATCCCTTATTTTTTTGCTTAACCTACCCTGTGATTTGTTGTTGAGGGGTTTTGGGAGGGTGGTATTGGTGTTATTAGCACTAGGAGTTGTTATATTATCCTCTTGCTGCTTAACATGTTCAGTATCATTCTGTCCCTTCTTGTGTATGCTTTGTATTCCCTATCTAGTGTGTTCATTCCTCATTACTTGTTCACTGTTGACAGCATTTAAATTGCCTTTTTGTTGCATTGGTAGACTATGATCAAAGGGAATTGTTTGCTCATGCAATTCATGGTTATCTCCCTTCCTTCGCCATTCTATTCTTTAGTGAATTTATTTCTGGAATTATTTTTTTGAGTGTTGTTATATGCATATCCTAGCCAGATGGGTTGTTTTCTTCACCTTGTATTTGTTATTCATGTTGGACAATCATCTTCCTAGTCTATAATCCCTTCCCTCTTGTATGCTGGATCACAGGTTCAATAGGAGCTTCTTTTGTTTCATTTAATTGATCCTTCTTTTGCAGATCACTTTGAGTCGTATTAGTATTCCTAGATGAGCTACTAGTCTGCACTAATTTGTTCTGGTGTATTGCAGATTCCCTATTATTTCCCTTGTCTTCTCTTTTGAACTTGCCATTGGTTATTTTGTTATTGTCTTTTATATGTTTGATCATGCTGCTTAATGATACCATCTACAACTTCTGGTCTCTTCTCTTGTTTTCCAGCACTTGCCCCTTTTGTTTCAGAAATAGAATCACTCCTACCTTGCTTCTCTACTTCAAGCTCCTTTTTTCTCTTTCGATCTTCATCTATTCATTTTATAGCACAATTATGGATTTGATACCCTTGGTGCTTGCAATATTGACAGTAAGCTGGGATACTTCCATATTCTATAGGTTGCTATCTCCTATAGTTAAATCTTTCTCATCAAAGCCCATCCACACATGAGAAGGTCTGTGCTTAGTTAGATCCACCTGTAATCTAACTTTACCCAAATTACCCCTCATTTTATGGATAGAAGCAACATCTAGACAGAAAACCTTACCAATTGGAGCAAGTAAAGCACTGACAAAGTTTTTATTGTAACAATGCCATGGCAATTCTGGTAATGTAACCCAAATTGGCAGAACTAGAGTCTCTTCCTCGGGTTTAAAGATCAGAGTCCATAGCAACATTGTCATAAGTTGACGTTCAATACTCATTCTTTGCTTTGTCCATATAGTGATATAATCTAGTTTATTCTCCTAATCAATATACACATGTCTAATGTTAAAATGTGCTATCTTAATGCCACCAGACAACTGAGCTTGTAGAATAATCTCTTACTTAATATTTCAAGCTTTATGAGTAAATTTGCCTATTAAGGTATACTTATAACTAGCAGCAAGCTTGACCATAATCATCCTTATCACAAATTACAGTAGGTAATCCTTGTTTGGTTGTAATTGTTAGAGTACTCAGCTCGATTTGCACTTCTTGGTTTGCATAATTCATCTTAATCCTAGCCGCTAATGTTTGCACAACAGTGTATGGGGCAGGTGCAGCATTATTCTCACCATTGTCACCCTTGTTCACCTTATCCCCTTTCTCAGTCATATCAGTCTACTTCACAGTATGAGAAAGATTCTGTTTTGCAACTTGATTATTATTCTGCTTTTTGGGACAACTTTCTCAAAGTTGTTAGACACTTTAGGATAGTTATTGTCCACCTTCTTGTTTTTTGTCTCCAGACTAGATTGTTTATTCTTTGCCACCTCAACATTAACTTGATCTATTGATGACTGAATATTGTTGATTATTTGGCTCACACTTTCAATCAGTTGAGTATCTCCTGTAGCAGTTGTTCCACTTTCCTGTTGCTTTTGAGCTGAATTCACCTTTGTTGTATAAATGTTGCCATCAGATCCAATAGGATCTATCACTGCATCCTTCATCTGATTCTCCATAGTTTTATTCTCATGTGAGTTTTCCTTCACTGTATTTTCTTGTACACCAAGTAGAACTTCTTTTAAATTTGATGTAGTGATAACATCTACATTACTCAGATTTGAAGAACTTTGTGTTGGATTATTGTGAATTAGTTGTTGATCATTGTTTATCACTATTTGGAGCATCATTAAACATTAATTTGGTGGTCTCAGAAGATCCCCCAGTGGTGAGCTTACCATTTCAGCTAGTTAACTTGTATGAACACTTAGAGAGAAAGTTTGTGGTCTTTTTGATACACTTTTAATGATGTTAAACTATAAGGGTACTGGAGAGGTTCATTGGTTGGCTAGATTGGGGGTTATGTTGGAAGAGGTTGATAATGGTAGTGTGGTAGTTATTGATGGTTCTAAATCTTCATTGATAGAGGTGGTAAAGGAAACGCAAGATCTTGACCCCGCCTCATTAGAGTTGAAGGCCTTGATGAGAGATGGTAAGATGGAGGTTTTCTCCCAAGGGGAGAAATGGTGCCCTTAGGTACTAAGGTAGGTTGAGTGTGCCTAGTATTGATGACTTGAGAAAGAAGATTCTAGATGAGGCTCATAATTCTTCCTATCTTATTTACTTCAGTTCTACAAAGATGTATAGGTATTTGAGGGAAGTGTTTTGGTGGGGTGATATAAAGAAAGATATTGCTAAGTTTGTATCCAGTTATCATGATTGTAAACAAGTTAAAGCCAAACATCAAAGGTCAAGTGGCCTAGCCCAAGATATATAGATTCCTACTTGGAAGTAAGAGGGAATTAGCATTGATTTTGTGGTTGGGTTGCCTAAGACTAGAAGGTATTTTAATACTATTTGGGTTGTGGTTGATAGAATGACAAAGTCGGCTCATTCCCTACTGGTCAAAACTACTTACAGTGCAAAAGATTATGCTAAATTGTACATTCATGAGTTAGTTAGATTGCATGCGATGCCTTTGTCTATCATTTTGGACTATGGTGCTCAATTCACTTCTCATTTTTGGAGATCCTTCCAAAGAGGTCTTAGTACCAAAGTTAAGTTAGTACAGACTTTCACCCTCAAATGGATGGCCAAGCCGAAAGAACTATCCAAATCTTGAGGATATGCTTAGGGCTTGCATTTTAGAGTTTAAGGGTAGTTGGGATGAACATCTTCCACTCATAAAGTTTACTTACAACAATAGCTATCATTCAAGTATTGGGATGACTTCTTTTGAGTCTCTTTATGATAGACGTTGTAGGTCCCAAGTTAGATGGTTTGAGGTGGGGGAAATGGCTTTGTTAGATTTGAATTTTATTATTGAGGCCATGGAGAAGGTGAGGTTGATAAGGAAAAGATCAGAACAATTAAAAATAGACAAAAGTCCTATAACAATGTGAGGAGAAGGGATATTGAATTTAATGTTGGTGATTGGGTCTATTTGAAAGTCTCACCTGTCATGACCCAAACCTAGGGCCTAGATGTGACATGGCGAATGGAGAACCCGAAGAGACCCCAAACAAGACTTTTAACATATCATTAAGGCAAAGGGACTAAGGGGATCTTTCATAGCTTAAAACATACAAGAGTCTAGAGAGTCAAAGCTCATAGCATCTTTACATAACTTATCCAACAACACCTCTAATCTTAGAATTTAGGGGGGATAAAGGCAACTTTCCGAGCTCACCCTTATAGTCAAAAGCATACAATAAGATAAAGAGAGTCTTTGCATACATAGGAATAAAAGATATCATCCTCAGAGTTTAGGACTCACCAATCTTGCTTAAAGAGATAGCACTAGCCACGTGGAGGAAGGTGATCAAGGGGAGCTCCGATTCCTACATGGTAATATCACGTAGGCATAGAGTATGTGTTAGTACGTTTGAATGTACTAAGTATATAGGATGTAATGCAACAAGACATAGGCAACATAATTGAAATGCATAATCGTAAGCAAGAGATAGTATATTAGCAACATGGCATGCATGAACAATGCTTGAAGTAAAACATGCTTATATAGAACATATTACAAGTATAGAAAGTGACCATCATCATAGACCAAGCAACTTAGTACTTGGAATCCAAGGCATGCCACCCGCTTAGAAGGTGGATAAGGTTTATACCCCTCATCTATGGTAGTAGGGGATTGCTAACACCTAACAAGGTGGATAAGGTATATACCCCTCATCTATGGTACTACGGGATTGCCACCACCCGACAAGGTAGATGAGGTATATACCCATCATCTATGGTAGTATGGGATTGCCACCACCGGACAAGGTGGATAAGGTATATACCCCTCACCTATGGTAGTATGAGATTGCACCACCCAATAAGATGGATGAGGTATATACCCCTCATCTATGGTAGTACGAGATTGCCACCACCCGAAAAGGTGGATGAGGTATATACCCCTCATATTTGGTATGGTCACTTGCAATACTATAGATACTTTTCATGATAACAACTCGTATATACATTTCCCTTATCATCATAAAGTCATTCAAGTCATAGGCCATGCACTGGATCATCAATAGCTCAATAATAAAAAATTGAACATTTTATCAAATACTTGGTGGTGTGTAATGCTAGTATAAAACCATGCAATTCAAGTGTGTATTCAGGCAAGAAAACTTGAAGTAAATCAACTCACCAACACTTGGTAATACCCTCACGCAATATACATTGAAATCCTTCATCAAATCTCAAAATAGATCATAGATTTATAGTTCAAAACATGCTTAAACAGTCACACTTTCATGAAACCCCAACATAGTTCATAGTCAAATTCATAATAAGTAAGACTCATAAGAATATTAACTTAGAAACATAAAATTTATGTAAAAAGGAAGGTTGGACACCGTGGGTGAAAAGACTCAGTGGTTGAAACCCACATAACTCAACTTTGGAGAATTCCTTGATGAATATTAAGATGAGAATTTGAAGCTTAGGTGAATTCCTTAAGATCCGAAATGAGTTTGGCACCCTTGATTTTGAGTGAAATATTTGTCTAAGTATCTGAGAAGGTTTTGGAGAATGTTTTGTATGATATGGCATTGAAAAATGAATAAATATAGGTATTTTTATGCATGGGAAGGCTTAAGCGTAAGCCCAAGGCCTCAATGCCAATGACTAAGATAACAAAAACTGGAAAAATAAATGTGCAGGTCTATGCCCTAGCCACATCGCGCTAGCGGCGCAGAAACCTCACTGGAAATCATCACTTTAGAATTTCAAATTTTGATATGGTAGATCTTAAATCAGGGTTAGACATATTTTCCGCTCAATTTTGCCCCTTGATTATGAATATGAAGTTGGAATTTTGATATCATGCACGAATTTTTAGATATATGGAAATTACAATTATGGGCACTTTCGAGGCACATTTTTGGGCACTTTTGGGGGTCATATAATATCTCCCCCATGGGACCATTTATCCTCGATTGTCAAAGAAATGTACTTAAGAAGGATAATCCGAAGAGACCAGCCCTAACAAGAATGCAACAATGCACTTAATCATCATTTCAAAGAATCTTAACATAAGTGTCAAAATAACCATGAACTTGTCAACATAAATATGAATGCATACAAATGACATAAGGGCTGATACATTAGACTTGAAATCATATAGGGGACTTAGAATTAGTACCTTAGGCTTGAATAGAATTGAAGAGATAAAGATATTGCTTTTGTATGTCCGCGTCGGCTTTCCATTTGGCAGTTTCAACTTGTTGGTTTCTCCAAAGAACCTTGACAAAAGCAACATCCTTGTTCCTCAACCTCTTCACCTATCTATCTAAAATTTCTACCGGAACCTCTTCATAAGTCAAATTGTCTTCAACAATATCCACAACATCAAGAGGCACAATATCACTTGGGTCACCCCAAAACTTCCTCAACATAGCCATATGGAAGACTGGATGAACCAAGTCCATTTCACTAGCCAACTCCAACTCGTAGGCCACCTTACCAATCCTCCTTAACATTCTATAAGGACTAATAAATCTTGGACTCAATTTACCCTTCGTACCAAAATGAACCACACCCTTCACGGGTAAGACCTTCAGAAAGACCTAATCACCAATTTTACATTCAAACTTCCTTCTCCTTACATCGACATAGGACTTTTGATGACTTTGGGCTCTTTCCAACCTTTGCCTAATCAACCTTACCTTATCCATAGCCTCCATAACCAGATCCTGACCTAACAAAGCCATTTTCCCTACCTCAAACCATCCATGAGGACCCACAACGTCTACCACAGAGAGCCTCAAAAGGAGACATACCATGCTAGAATGATAGCTATTATTATAAGCAAAATCAATCAGTAGAAGATGATCATCCCAACTACCCTTAAACTATAAAACACAAGCTCTACGAATATCCTCAAGAGTTTGGATAGTTTTTTGGCTCGGCCATCCATTTGAGGGGTGAAAGGTCGTACTAAGCTTTACCTTGGTACCAAGTCCTCTTTGGAAGGACCTCCAAAAGTGAGAAATGAATTGATCACCATGATTCGATATGATAGACAAAGGGACCCCATGAAATCTAACCAATTCATAAATGTATAACCTAGTATAATCTTTGGAACCCTATGTAGTCTTAACCGATAGGAAATGAGTCGACTTCATCATTGTATCAACCACAACCTAAATAGAACCAAAATTCTTTCTAGTCTTAGGTAACCCAACTATAAAATCCATGTTAATTTCCTCTCACTTATCTTGGATTAGGACACCTGGGCCTTTGATGTTCGACTTTGACTTGTTGGCAATTATGGCAACCGAACATAAACTTAGCAATATCCCTCTTCATACCACCCTACCAATACACTTCCCTCAAATCTCTATACATCTTTGCGGAACAAGGGTGAATGGAACAGGAAGAATTATGAGCGTCATCAAGATTCTTCTTTCTCAAGTCATCAATACTAGGCGCACATAACCTATCTTGGTACCTAAGGGCACCATCTTCCCCTTGGTCGAAAACCTCTACCTTGCCATGTCTCACCAAAGATTTCAATTCTAACAAGGCAGGGTTAAGATCTTGCTTTGCCTTTACCTCCTCGTCCAATGAATATTTTGAACCATAAACAACCATGATACCACTATAATCAACCTCTTCCAACCTAACCCCTAATCTACCAAACCGATAGACCTCCCTAGTCATTCCTTGCTACCACCATCAACATATGCTAGGCTACCAATGGACATACTACTTAAAGCATCGGTAACAACATTAGCTTTACTAGGGTGATAATACACACTCATATTATAATCCTTAAGAAACTATAACCACTTTTGTTACCTCAAGTTAAGATCTTTTTGGGTGAACACATATTGGAGACTCTTATGATCAGTGAACACATCAACATGCACCCCATACAAATGATGACGTCAAATCTTTAAAGCAAATACCGTGGCAGCTAACTCAAGATCATAGGTAGGATAATTCTTTTCACACACCTTAACTTGTCTAAAAGCATAAGCTATCACCTTACCATTTTGCATCAAAACACAACCCAAACCAATTCGGGAGGCATCACACTACATAACAAACCCTTTTAACCCTTCCAATAATGACAAGATAGGAGTAGAGACAAGCTTATTATTCAAAGTTTAGAAACACTTTTCACACTTATTGGTCCACACAAATTTAGCCTTCTTTTGAGTCAACTTAGTCATAGGAGAAGCAATAGAAGAGAACTTATTCACAAATCTCTGGTAGTAACCCACTAAGCCCAAGAAACTTCAAATGTTCGATGAAGTCAAAGGTCTAGGCTAATTTCTAATCACCTTCATCTTTTTAGCTTTCATCATTATACCATCACCCGACACCACATGACCTAGAAAGGGAACCTCTTTCAACCAACACTCACATTTTTCAAATTTGGCATACAACTTCTCCTCCCTCAAGATTTCTAGCACCACCCTCAAATGACTCATATGCTACTCCTTACTATGAGAATAGATTAAGATATCATCAATGAAAACTTAAATGACCCCAAAAAGTGCTTGTAAATATGCCTTTAAAATGCCTATAATGATAATTTACATATATCTCAAAATCTGCGTGTGATATCAAAAATTTGACTTCATAATCTTGTTCAGGGGGCAAAATTAAGTCGTAAATGGGTATAAACTAAATTTTAGAGGACCCGCTGTGAAAAAAAAATTAATTTCTCTAATTTTGCAGTTCCAGTAGCAATCCGTGACGTGGACCTATCAAGGAGCACTATATGTTGTTGCCAATTTTTTTAATCTCGGTAGGCTTTTTAGGTCTTGGGCCTAAGCCTTTCTATGCGTAAAAACACTTATACTTAGTCATTTTCCAACCTCATATCATTCAAGATATTCCCCAATACTCTTTCAATCACTTAGACAAATATTTTACTCAAAATTCAAGTGTCCCAATCTCTTTTCAAATATAAGGATTTCATCCAAGATTCAAGTGTCCATTAAAATCTTCTTTAAGGAAATCTCCAAAGTTAAGGTATGTGGGTTTCAACCATTAGGTACATTCACCCATGGTTTCTAACCTTCCTTTTTACCTAAAATACATGTTTTTAAGTTGATTTACTTATGGGTATTATCACTATGAATTTGACTATAAACTATGTAGGGATTTTATGAACTTGTGAATGTTTAAGCATGTTTTGAGCTATAAATCTATGATCCATTGTGGGTTTTTATGGAGGCTTTTGATGTATCTTGCATGAGGTTATTACCAAGTGTTGGGCGTGGTTTTACATTGAGTTTTCTTGCATGATTTCACTCATTAATTGCATGATTTCACTCATTAATTGCATGATCTTACACTAGTATTACACACCAGCCAAGTGTTTGATAAAATGTCCGATTTGGATTCTTGAATCGTAGATGACCTATTGCATGACCTATGATTTGAATGACTTTATGATGATAAATGAAAGGTTTATATGAGTTGTTTCCATAAAGAGTACTTATAGTATTGTAAATTGACTATGCCTAGTTGAGGAGGTGATGCCTCAATCACTATGGATTGTAGGGTGAGATAGCCATCAACCAACTAAGAGGTTGATACCTCAATAACCATAGGTGATAGGGTGAGACAACCATCAACAAATTGAGGGGCTGATACCTCAAGCACCATAGGTGGAAGGGTGAGACAACCATCCACAAAATTAGGGATTAATACCTCAATCACCATGGGTGATAAGGTGAGACAACCATCAACCAATTGAGGGGTTGATACCTCAATAATCATAGATGATAGGGTGAGGCAACCATCAACCAATTGAGGGGTTGATACCTCAATCACTATAGATAGTTGGGTGTGACAATCCATCATAATGTTTGTCTCTTATTTACATATGTAATATGTTCTATATAAGCATGTTTTACTTCAAGCATCATTCATACATGTTATATTGTTATTATGCTATCTATTGCTTATGATATTGGGTTTTGCCTATGTTGCATATCTGTTGTTGCATTGTATACCACATATATTCAAACATATTAATGCATACTCTATACCTACATGATTTACCATGTAGGAAATGGATCCCACTAGATCATCTTCCTCGTCCTCCACATGGCTAGAACAATTTCTCTCAAAGCAAGTTGGTGAGTCCTCAACTCCGAGGATATACTTCTCTGGATTTATGCTATGTATTGACTCATCTTATATTGGAAACTTATGATTATGAGGGTGAGTTCGGAGATTGTCTTTGCTCCCACTCCTATCTATATATTAGAGGTGTTATTGGAACCTTAAGATATGTCAAGGCTATACTATTGGCGTGCTATGTTTCTATGGTAATAAAGATGCCTCTTAGACCCGTATTCCCCCTTTTCTATCTATTGTTGTTGTATAATTGCTTTCGCGACTAAAGATGTGTAATGATATGCTAAGAGACATATTTGGGGTCCCTTCTGGTTCCCATTTCATTGTGTCACGTCTAGGCCCTAGGTCCAGGCTGTGACAAACTTGGTATCAGAGCACTAGGTTGTTAAGTGTCCTCGACATCCATCACACCACATTGATTAGGGTCTCATTAATGGTTGTATTATGCACCACAACTATGAGTCAGAGGCTATGAGATATTTTAGGAAATGCTTCCCTTCTTCATGATCTATGTTTACCTATAAAAGTTAGGTAAGGTTTCCCCTCTAATGAATGTTCTTTGCCATTGTTAGATCATGCCTAATACAAGAGAAACAAGAGCTCATAATACCGAAGAACAACCAACTCATGGAGTGCTTCGGGATGCTCTCACCTTGCTAGCTCAATCCATGACTAATCAAGTCAATCAAGGGGCCCAAGCCCCTCATACTCTTACTATAACATCTAGAATGAGAGATTTTATGAGGATCAATCCACCAGACTTATGTGGGTCTAAAACGGATAAGGACCCACAAGAGTTTGTTGATGAGGTGTATAGAGTGTCGGCTATTATGGGTGTTAGGTTGTAGAAGGCGGAGTTGGTGGCATAACAACTCAAGTGGGTGGCCCAAATATGGTTAACCTAATAGAAAGCGGAGAAGGGGAACAATAATGTGACTTTATGGGAGGAGTTTAAGGCAGCATTTTCAACTGGTTCTTCCCTCTTAAGCTTAAGGAGTCCAAAATGATGAAGTTCATGAATTTGAAGCAAGGGTCAATAAGTTTGAGAGAGTATGACCTCAAGTTCAACCAACTCTATAAATATGCTCTACACTTGGTTGCCAATCCAAAGTCTAGAATGACCAAATTTGTGATGGGTGTATCCGGTTTGGTGAATGAGGAGTGTCTCTCCTCTATATTGATTAATGACATAGATTTATCTAGCCTAATGACATATGTCGAACAAATGTAGCGGGAGAAGTTGAGGTAAAGGATGAGTGGTGAGGCCAACAGGGCCCATTTTGATAGTAAGTTCCAAACCCCCATAGGTGGTCGATTTCACCAAGGCCATGGGTTTTCCCATGTTCCTAGTGGGAGATTTTCTACTGATAATCCAAGGCTCCAAGGAGGTGGTGGTGTGATGCCTAGACCTATGTGCTAAAGATGTGGTAGAGGCCATAATAGCCCATGTTTGAGGGATACTAATGCTTGCTATAGTTATGGAGAAGTGGGTCACAAAAATGTTGATTGTCCTTGAAATCAAAACAAGGCTAAAGATGTTAGTCCATAAGCCCAGGGTGCAAATGCAGTTCTTTTGGGGAGAGGTTGCCAACAAGGTGGAGTCCTAAGGCACAATTGGTTCTTTGCACTCTAAGGGAGACAAAGGGTTGATAAGGTGCCCGATGTCAACACCGGTATGTTAAAAGTCTTTGATTTTGATGTGTATGCATTGATAGACCCGGGTTCCACTCTTTCTTTTATTACCCCTTTTGTTGCAAAAATGTTTCATGTTGAGCCCAAATTGTTGTGTGAGTCTTATGAGGTGTCTACTCCCATTGGTACATCTATTGTTGCTGGAAAGGTCTATAGAAATTGTCCCGCTTGCATTTTGCATAAAATTTTGTCTTGTGATCTTGTTGAGTTGGGTATGGTGGATTTTGATATCATTCTTGGGATAGATTGGTCGCATGCATATTATGCCACTATTGATTGTAGAACCCATAGGGTCAAATTCCAATTTCCAACTAAACCCGTCCTTGAGTGGGGGAGTCATGATATAGTGGTCAAGGGTAGGTTTATCTCTTGGATTAAAGCCCAAAGTTGATCTCTAAGGGGTATCTCTCTCATCTTGTGAGGGTTAGGGATGTGGAGTCTTAAGTCCTTCCCATAGAGTCGGTTTCGGTGATTAATAAGTTCCTAGATGTCTTCCCTAGTGAGCTTCCCGACGTTCCTCCCAAAAGGAAAATAGATTTCGTATAGATCTCCTTCTCGACATTCAACCTATTTCTATTTCTCCTTATTGTATGGTACCAATGAAGTTGAAAGAGTTGAAAGAGCAATTAAAGGATTTGTTGAAGAAGGGTTTTATTAGGCCTAGCCAATCTCCTTGGGGTGCACCGGTGTTGTTTGTGAAGAATAAGGATGGTTCTTTTAGAATGTGTATTGACTACCGACAACTTAATAGGGTTACCATAAAGAATAAGTATCCTCTCCCAAGGATTGATGATCTATTTTACCAACTTCAAGGGGTTAGTCACTTCTCTAAGATTGATCTTTGGTCCAGGTATCACCAAGTGAAGGTGAGGGAGTGTGACATTCCCAATATGGCCTTCTGAACTAGGTATGGGCATTATGAGTTTGTGGTTATGTCTTTTAGGTTGACCGATGCACCAACAATCTTTATGGATCTTATGAATAGGGTCTTTTGGATCTATTCTCATAGTGAGGAAGAGCATGTGAGTCATTTAAGGGTGTTGTTACAAATCTTGAGGGAAGAGAAGTTGTATGCCAAGTATGAAAAATGTGGGTTTTGGTTGAAAGAGGTTGCCTTTCTAGGTCATGTGGTTTCGGGTGATGGTATTAACATGGATCTTAAAAAGACAGAAGTGATTGGAAATTGGCCTAGACCTTTGACACCATCGGACATTAAAAGTTTCTTAGGCTTAGTGGGTTCCTATCAGAGATTTGTGAATAGGTTCTCTTCTATTGCTTCTCCCATGACTAAGTTGACTCAAAAAAAAAGGCAAAGTTTGTATGGATCGATGACTGTGAAAAGAATGTCCAAATCTTGAAAAATAAACTTGTCTCCGCTCCTATCTTATCTCTACTGGAGGGATTGGAAGGATTTATTATGTATTGTGATGTTGCCCGAATTATTTTGGGTTGTGTTTTGATGCAACGTGGTAAGGTGATAGCCTATGCTTCTAAACAACTCAAGGATCATGAAAAGAATTATCCTAACCATGATCTTGAATTGGCTCTGGTAGTTTTTTCTTTGAAAATTTTGCGCCATTATTTGTATGGGGTGCATGTTGATGTGTTTACCCATTATGAGAGTCTCCAATATGTGTTCACTCAAAAAAAAACTCAACTTGAGACAACGAAGGTGGTTAGAACTTCTTAACGATTATGATATGAGTATGCTTTATCACCTCGATAAGGCTAATGTTGTGGCCAATGCTTTGAATAATGTGTCTGTGGGTAGCCTAGCTCATGTTGATGATGGAGACAAAGAGGTGGCTAGAGAGTTCCATCAGTTGGCTAGCTGGGGGTTAGGTTGGAAAAGGTTGATTATGGTGGTACTGTGGTTGTTGATGGTTTAAAATCTTCCTTGATTGATAAGGTAAAAGCAAAGCAAGATCTTGACCTCTTCTTGTTAGAATTGAAGGCCTTGGTGAGAGAGGGAAAGGTGAAAGTTTTCTTACAAAGCGGAGATGGTGCCCTTAGGTACCAAGGTAGTTTCTGTGTGCCTAGTGTTAATGGCTTAAGATAGAAGATTCTTGGTGAGGCTCATAATTCTTCCTATTCCATTCACCTCGGTTCTACAAAGATGTACAGAGATTTGAGGGATGTGTTTTGGCGGGGAGGTATGAAAAAAGATATTGCTAAATTTGTATCTAGTTGTCATAGTTGCTAACAAGTCAAAGCCGAACACCAAAGGCTAGGTGGCCTAACCCAGGATATAGAGATTCCCACTTGGACGTGGGAGGAAATTAATATGGATTTTATGGTTGGGTTGCCTAAGACTAGAAAGGGTTTTGATTCTATTTGGGTCATAGTTGATAGAATAACAAAGTCAACTCATTTTCTACCAGTTAAGACTACTTATAGGCCAAAGACTATGCTAGATTATGCATTCATAAGTTGGTTAGATTGCATGGCGATTCCCTTGCCTATCATATTGGATCGTGATGCTTAATTCACTTCTTAATTTTGGAGGTCCTTCTAAAGAGGTCTTGGTATCAATCTAAAGCTTAGCATAGCCTTTCACCCTCAAATGGATGGCCAAGCTGAAAGAACTATCCAAACTCTTGAAGATATGCTTAGAGCTTGCGTTTTGGAGTTTAAGGGTAGTTGCGATGACCAGTTCATTGATTAAGTTCGCTTATAATAATAGCTATCATTCTAGCATTGGTATGGCTCCTTTTGAGGCCCTCTATGGTAGCTGTTATAGGTCCATAGTTAGATGGTTTGAGGTAGGGGAAATGGATTTTTTGGTTCAGATCTGGTTATGGAGGCTATGGGGAGGTAAGGTTGATTACAGAAAAGTTAAAAATAGCCCAAAGTCATCAAAAGTCCTTTGTCGATGTACCGACGAGGGAGCTTGAATTCAAAATTGGTGATTGGCTCTATTTGAAGGTCTCACTCATAAAGGTGTGATTCGTATTAGTAATAAGGGTAAACTGAGTCTGAGATTTGTTGGTCCTTATAAAGTGTTGAGTAGGATTGGTAAGGTGGCCTATGAGTTGGAGTTTCCTAGTGAAATAGACTTGGTCCATCTGGTCTTTCATGTGTCTTTGTTGAGGAAGTGTATGGGTGACCCAAATGTTATTGTACTATTGGAAGTTTTGGGGGTTGTGGAAGATAATTTGACTTATGAGGAGGTTCAGGTAGGAATTTTGGATAGACAAGTGAAAAGGTTGAGGAACAAGGATGTTGCTTTCATCAAGGTTTCTTTGGATAAACCAACAAGTTGAAAGTACCACGTTGGAAGATGAGGCGAATATATAAAAGCGATATCCCTATCTCTTCCATTATACTCAAACCTAAGGTACTAATTCTAACTCCCCTATGCGATTTTAAGTCTTATGTGTCATCCCTTATGTCATTTGCATGTATTTACGTTTATGTTGACAAATTTATGGTGATTTTAACACTGATGTTGAGATTTTTGAAAATGATGCTTAAGTGAATTGTTACATTCTTGTTGGGAATGATCTCTTCATGATGATCCTTCTTACATACATTTCTTTGACATTTGGGACGAATGTTCCCAAGAGGAAGATATTGAAGCGACCCCAAAAAGTGCCAGAAAATGTGCCTTGAAAATGCTCATAATTGTAATTTTCATATATCTCAAAATCCATACATGATGTCAAAACTTTGACTACATATTCTAGTTCAGAGGAAAAAATTAAGTGGAAAATGAGAATAACCCCAATTCTAAAGGACCCATAGCGAACAATGAATTTCGCCAATTTCACAATTCCAGTAGTAGTGTATGTTGTTGCTAGTTTTTTTTAATCTCGGTCCAAGGCTTTAGGGTCTTAGGTCTAAGCCTTTCTATACATAAAAACAATTATACTTAGTCATTTATCAATCTCATATCATTCAAAATATTTCCCAATACTCTCTCAAACACCTAAAATTCAAGTGTCCCAATCATTTTCCAGATCGAAAGATTTCACCCAAGCTTCAAGTATCCACTCAAATCTTCTTCAAGAAAATCTCCAAAGTTAAGGTATATGGGTTTCAACCATTGGTTCCTTTCACACATGATGCCTAACCTTCCTTTTCATCTAAAATGCATGTTTCTAAGTTGATTTACTTATAGGTACAATATGAATTTAACAATCAACTATGTTGGGGTTTCATGAACTTATGACTGTTTAAGCATGTTTTGAGTGATGAACCTATGATCAATTGTGGGGTTTTATGGAGGGTTTTGATGTATCTTGCATGAGGTTATTGCCAAGTGTTGGTGGATGGTTTGACATTCAGTTTTATTGCATGATATCACTTTTGAGTTACATAATCTTACACAAGCATTACACACCCGTCAAGTGTTTGATAAAATGTCTGGTTTTGGATTCTTGAGTCATTGATGATTCATTGCATGACCTATGATCTGCATGACTTTACGATGATGAAAGAAATGCTTATATGAGTTGTTTCCATGAATAGTACATATAGTATTGTAAGTTGACCATGCCTAGTTGAGGAGATGATGCCTCAATCACCATGGATGGTAGGGTGAGACAACCATGAACCAATTTAGGGGTTGATACCCCAATCACCATGGGTGGTAGAGTAAAACAACTATCAATCAATTAAGGGGTTAATACCTCAATTATCATGGGTGGTAGGGCTAGACATCCATAAACCAATTGAGGGATTGATTGTCATGCCGCAAGTTGTCGTTAGGGCGGACTGGCACCCTTGCAGACAAGGCTCAAGAGAACCACTCTATATCTATTCACTTGTATACATATTATAATAAACTTTCTTTGTTTAATATGCTTATAGGGAGATAAATGGTTATAACAAGCTAAAAGGAGATGCGTATAGCTAGGTCATTGGGGCCACGGTGCCTAATGAACGAGACATGACCATATTCTAGTTTACATAGTCTACAAAACCTCTAGTCGAGAGAAAGTATCCATAAATATTTGGGACAAGCCCCATCTGAATTAACTGTCTAATATAAATATATAAACTCAAAATACGCACAAAGCTCCAAAACAACCTGGAGCTTGGTAACGGCAACCGAATGCCCTGAACTCTACTGGGAAGGTCTATTAGCACTTGTACCTGTAGCATGAAATACTGGTCCCTCGGAAGGGACTCAGTACGAGATAATATACTAAATATGTTAAGGCAATAAATGTTGTACATGAAATATAACTCAAATGAAATTATGAACTGATCGCTGATAAGAGACCACCTTTAATTATACTTTGGGATCAACTACTTTATGTTCTTTATATTGCTTTACCTTTACTGTAAAA
>JAOTQJ010004015.1:0-18680 GCA_025642045.1 Solanum sejunctum
TTTAAATTATGCCATGTTCGACACACCTTTTCCAATTGAACGATTTACTTCGATTGAATTAATTACGGGGTCTAACAAATGGAATGGCAAACAATCTTTTCTTCAATACCTCTTGTCTGTAAGTAAAGAAAATAAAGTAGAACAAGAAGGTAATTTTGAAACTTGATTTGTAGATTTGATTTGTTTATCCATGGTCCTAGAAATTGGGGGTAAAAAGTTAAGAAATCTCCATGGATTTGAAAATAGAGGAGAATTTAAAATTGAGACAAAAAAAGATAATTCTATGAAATCACCTTGAATTAGATGAATGAATGATATGAATTGGAGTAGTTGATTGATGAGTTGAAAGTTGTGAAAGTTGTGTAAATTATATCAAGAACTCAAGTAAAGACTACTAAAGGGGCTGATTACTTGATTCTAATATAAAAGTTGGATAGAATTGATCAGATAATGATAAAGGTATGACAAAGCGATGGATTAAGAACTAATTGAATTACTCATGGGTTGGGTATTACATAAGTACAAACGATTAGGAAATAGAAAGTCTAAAAAGAAATTTGGAATTTCTAAAGTTAGTATGAACTTAACTCGAATAAAGAAAGTAACATGAGATTTTCTTTATGATATGAGTATAGATTGACCAAAGGAAGTCTTACAGATTGCTTGAAGTGACAAGTTTGGTAGTTCTATACAAGTATTGTGAGTAATAATCTTAATCCCAATTTGTGTTTTATAAGTTTTCATGATTTTTACATGATTTATAAAGTGAATTGCTATTTAATAATTCAAATTTGCATATGGGACAAGTCCTTTTACTTGATATGATCCGAAATAGTTATTTGTATTTTATAAGATAAGTATATTGAAATTGAGATGATTACCGTTATTGAAAGGATTTGACATTTACTTGAGGTATAAGTACTTTTACATGTGTTTTTTTAATTAAGTTTTGACATGATATGATTACAAGATTTACATGCTCTGGACTGCTTTGGAAAGCTTATATGGTTTATAAAGAAAAGTTTTAAAGGGACTAGACCTTGAGGAATCTCGTAGCTAACGGCGGGTTCATTAGACCTGATGCACCTTGTATTACCGATTACAGATAGATCTCTCGCTAGTGGAAAGGTAGAACTAGTATGGCTTTACCAAGATCCCTCGAGTAGAGATTTACCGATATGAGATTTACAATTATCGTCTATTCTTTTAAGAAGATAGACATACCGATTACCGATTACATGATTCATTCTTGGAAACCTCCTGACTATATGTATATGATTTGATATAAAAGTATTTTACCGAGTTTATTTCTGAATGGTTAAGTTAATTGCTTACATGAGACAACAAGATAGATTTTGACTTTTAATTTTGAAAGAGCATTCATTACATGATTTTGATGATTATACTAGCATATTTTCTGACTGGTCCCTTATTAAAACAGTTGTGGTTATTATTATTACTCTCTGAGCTAGCGTCTCACTCCCCGCTATATTTTCTTACAGAGAATACAGGTAATTTTGGCAAGGATTTAATTAGCTAAAGGTAGCACATTGATTCCTTAGTGAGCCCCGCTCTTATTCGTTTGTGAACTAAGCTTACTTTGTTATGGACCTTTTTCTTCTTGAAATTCTTAGTCAATTTTCACATAGTTATTTCCTTATTTAGAGTCATGGGTATTCTTTCGTTTATTCTTGACATGCGACTGAGTTTAAGTTTATTCCAATTGTTGGAGACAAGTTGGTATTGTGTTGTTTGAGATTAGATTGGTAATTAATATAGTGACTTGATTGGATTATATGGCTATTATGCTGTTGGGTTCTGAGACAGGTAAAAATTTTGGATAGGTCTAAAAATAGGAGAAACTCTACTTGATTTTTTGTAGAACTCTAGTAAAGTTTGCTTTGGGATTCTTCCCCTTAGCGCCAGTCATAATCCTAAATTGGGTCGTGACAAACCCCCATAGAGGAGTGTAAAAACATTTTGACTAATAAATCAAACGGAAAAAAATATTATTGATTTGTTGTTATCGGGTTATTGGTTTAACGGATTTTAAAAAAAAATCGAGTAAACCGAAAATCATATATTCATTTTATAAGTATTTTCTTATTGGATAAATCAAAAATCGAATCATTAAGGACGAAAAACTTATCAAAATCAAAAATCAATAAAAAATATTTTATTGATTTGTTATTGGTTTAGTATATTTAAAAATAAAAAACGGATAAATAGAACCCATAATATATAAAATTAAATCGAACCGACCCATGCACACCCCTAAATCCCTATTTCCTTACCCCCACTACCACCCCCAAATTTTCTAAAGAAAAATAAAAAAAATTCACGTGCAAAAAAATAAAATTTTAGTGCAAATAAGATTCTTTTTATTATGAATGGGGGATCTATAGTTCTATATGGGTACCCATATTTACCTATTTTGACCATATTTATATGAGTTCTTAAAATACATAGACTCATATTTATCCACTTTGAAAATATGAGCGATCTATTAAAATAAATATGGGTTAAATGGACTCATTTTGCCTTATATAGGTTGAAATTGTTACTCCTAGTTTATATGAGTGTTGGATAAATCACTTTAGTTGTTTAAAATCTATTTTGGGTGCTCATGTTTAATTAGCTAATAATCAAGTTCCCATATACACATGTTTGTTTGCTATTGTAGGTTCCTTCTTGTTCCAACATTTTTTATTATGATGGATTTGA
Source organism: Solanum sejunctum (assembly GCA_025642045.1). Taxonomy (NCBI): domain Eukaryota; kingdom Viridiplantae; phylum Streptophyta; class Magnoliopsida; order Solanales; family Solanaceae; genus Solanum; species Solanum sejunctum. The sequence continues at coordinate 2,725 of JAOTQJ010004015.1, forward strand.
GGTGTATTGTCTGAAGTCATCAGTAGCTAAACGAGTGTGGATGTAATGGGAAAATGGCTATTTTGTTAAAATATGATCAAACTTCAGTTACCCTCCCCGTTACGGGTATGCTGCATTATATGTTCTCGATTAGCATTAGACGATCAACATCTTTTGGATTTGTCTGTGTTTTCAAATTAATCATAGGGTGCAAATTTAAATACAAGTTTTGTAATTCATTTGTTCTTAATCCCGACACTACCAAAATGGCATCAACATGAATTAGTTCTCTCTTATTTCATATTGACATATTAGCATAATTGTGGAATTATAATGATATTAATTTCCTTCACTATATGAATGATCTCATTTACTTTGTGAGGATTGTGCCAATGCTCGTATCTCTTGCTTGTTTTACTATTGTTATGATTTGGTATTAATTTTATTTTGTCCTTTATATGGTAACGTTGATCAAGTCTAATTGGAACTCCCCATTTCTCCCTTGAATCCTGAGATGGGCCACTATGGCCTAATTGTCCGTCCATTTGAGTTTTTCTTGTCAAGATCCAAGAAAACTAGTATATAGGTAGGTGTTGGAGGCAGAACGTAGGCTGATGTTGTCATGCCCCGGGGGTACCCTAGACGTAATCGACACTCAGATGTAACCGACACTTAGAGACTATTGCTAGTCCCCAAGCTAACCACTTGGACTCTTCACATTCATTCATTCATGCATTCTACTATTAGGTGGAAGACATAAAGGAATAAATGGACACATCATCATCTAGTCTCAAAATAATATTGTAATAAAAGAGGCTAGTAGGAAGAAGTAGCTCAGAATTTACATCATCATTCGAGTCTAGTCTATGAAGCCTGTATCACTATCAGGTGGTGCCAATGACAGACCCATGACTACCTCAATCAAAATAAAACTAATAAGTGTCTAACTCTAAGGCAAGATGAAATAAATGTAATGAATCCTCCGAAGTAGGGGAGGCTCACTAATTAGCTGAATGTCTCAAATCCTCAGCGATGCGCCTATTGACGATCTCCAAATCATGTATCTACATCATGAAATAATGCGGTCCTAAAGGGGGACATCAGTATATGAAATATACAGATATGCAAAATAGATGAGTGAAATCAAAACAGGTAGAATACTATAGAAACAACAATCAACATCAAGGATAGTAATAATTAACATGTCAAATATCTATCCAAAGCAAGAATAAAGAGTAGACAAGTGAACCATCAACCACTCAACTCATCAATCAAACATATTAATCTCATAGGGACTCAACTCAAAGGAACTAGACTTAACTCATCTCATCATATCTCATCTCGACTCAAATTACTCAGTTTGGGAACTTTCTGAAAGTTTCTCGGATTGACACCCATTACCTATGAGCCGATGATGGTACAACGAAGCGATGTCATTGTGGCATCCACCCAGTACCTTGCCAGGGTAGAAGGGTGTACATCTGTGGGTTTATAATAGCATCAAGCCTTCTTTTTGGACTAAGAAAACATCCATTTCTCACGGTCCAATCCTCTTCTACGCTGGTCGCGTAGTTAATGAATGCGAGTAGGACTCACTCTTACTCATTTTTGGTGCTCAATACTCCTCTCAGGACTCAACATGCTCATAAACATTAACATCATCCAATCATCATCAATTATCTCATTTCAAATCAGCCTCACCGGGACTCTCACCATCTCATTAGTCCACTTCTCAATCAATAGCTCAGGGCTTAGAACAATCATCAGGGACAATAGAATAGACAAATCATTAGAGTTTATTTATGGTCACTCAAGGAACTATCAAGTTCTATCAATCTATCATCATTCTCACACTCAAAATCACAATCTCTATCAAAATTCTCAATCAAGGCTCTACACTCAATTCCTATCTGCATTTATGCAATCTTTATAAAATAATAAGTAGGATTTATGCAATATCTCATGAAAGTATTCAATTCAAAAAAAATAAGTTCATGATGATCATCAATGTATAGAAACACATTTAATAAATATAAGTTCTTAAGAAATTAATCAAGAAATCATGTAAGTAGACTCAAGAACTTTCAACTCACTTCTAAGACCATCTATGGGACATATGGGAGAACAATTTCATACTTTTAGTTTATCCTTACATAACTGGGATGAAGATAATACGAATCCTCGCAAAAATTTGACTTAGTCCCCATGATCTCAAGCTTCTCTTCTTTTGCTCTCTCTCAAAACTTTCACCTTTGGAGATTATTGGGTTTAGAAACCCTTATTTCGCAGAAAAATAATCTCATAATCATTTATAAGACTTGGGAGGGGTTGGAGATTTACCAAAATATTCTTTTTGAAATAAAAAAAATAAAATTTTCACCCCGTAACACTATGTCACGTTGCGCCAAGTTGAAATAAAAAAAAATAAAATTTTCACCCCGTAACACTATGTCACGTTGCGCCAAGTTGAAATAAAAAAAATAAAATTTTCACCCCGTAACACTATGTCACGTTGCGCCAAGGGCGCAGACATGTGTTATTTTGGTGATTTTCTCAAAACACGTTGAAAAACTGATTTTCAGAAAAAATACACATAAAATGCATTTGTCAAGTACGTTTTATGTATAAATATTTGTAGATCGCTTTTCGACTGATTTTTCAATTCCGTAGAAAAACTTTGAAAAAAAGATAAGTGTTGGTCCACATCCAGGTGAGTCACGGCCTGGGCATGCACCCTCAATATCTTGGGAAAAAATTACAAAAATTATTTTTCGACTCGGTTGCTCTAAAAATTGAGTCGAGACTATTTTTCCACTCAATTCTTTGCATTGATCGCAAATTCGATCTTGAATTTTCCAGCAGAGCTTGAGAAGATACATTATACGCACGATTACATTCTAGGGGTATTTTGGTAATCTTGTGGAGTATTACATTATCTTTCCCTTGGGATCATTCGTCCTCGAATGATGAGTAAAGGTGGATATCAAGGCACGAATAGACTCAGAATTCATTTTGACACTCCCACCAGTCAATCAAATTTCGACTCCTCATCACTATCAACAATCCCTATTCAGACTTAAGAATAGATAACCCACTCAAGAAAAAGCAATCAATTTAGTCAAGGGTAAGAATATTACCATTAATATTCTTATCATCAGGCACGAATAACAATTAAGACTCCTTTTAATACTCAATCAACTAATCTGGATAGTCACAGATCACTCAGAATAGACAAATCCGTTCAAATCGAGAGTAGAGATATTCTCTTAGACATTTTCACCATCAAGTACGAACAATAATTCGAATCGTTTGAACACCTCGACAATCAAAATTTTGAAATCACGAAGGAAGTTATCAACTCTAATAGAGAATGGAACCATCGATACATAAGACTCTATGTACAAATCTCAAGCTTAGCACATCATCTCAGTTGTACTCCCTTTTATGACACTCTACTCCCTCAACTTAAGCTTATAGGTCTTACTCAAATTTCCATCTAACCATCTCATCCTCTTCGATTCAAGCCTAATTCTAAGCCTCAAGGTGTTATTCACAAGATGATCATATTCCTATAAAGCTAATCTTCAACACTCAGCTCTAAACTTCCATAAGGGCTCCTATTGAAATATCACTAGTCCTCTTCACTACTTCACTACTGTTCCTCAAACCCTTATTACGAAGTCTTTACTAGTCTATCATCAATACTGCATAATAACAACCACAAATTCAAGCCTATCACTCTAACCACTTCAACTATATCCTAGAATTTTCAAGTCCACTTAGCACTTCTACCTTCACCATTCAATGAGTTCTCACTCAAAGTCACACCAACATACTCTTACCTATCTACTATTCATCATAAGGTTTTTATCTCTCTCCTCCTTCCTATCTCTATCCCTACATAAAACAAGTTTAACACCTATATCATAATAAGGATACACTCACTCCTTCTTATGTACCCTCATCCTCAATCTACTATTATCAGCATCACTGCTTGGAGCTGGAGGAACTCATCATCTCCCATTTTGTCGAAACCTCAAACTACTACCTCTCCATGCAAAATAAGCATTAATATCATCAGAACTCAGATACTCTATTGCTCGAATACTCATTCTCATGAATAGACTTCGAAAACAATGTCTAAAATTTGAACTTTATCTCCAACATCATTATTAGGCATGAATACTATCAAGGACTTGCATACTCAAGTACGCAGAGGCTCAAAAGTAATATCAACTCGAAGATAGAAAGTCAACTCCATTATCAAAATTCATGAACACTCCTTCTCTCTTATCACCCACAACTCGTCTACTATCACCAATACTTCTATCAAGACTAGAAAGCAGAATTACTCAAAGAGCTTGGAATGAAAGATCATTAACATGATTCAATCGAGAAATTATATCTGAGAACATTCATAGGTTACAGTCTCTCTTATCTATCAGGACTCATTCTGATTTCACAGAGCTACATGGAGTGTAAAACTCAGGTCATATCTCCTTCGACATAGGACTAAAAACTCTTGGATTCATGGGTAAGATCAAGATTAAAGGTTGAATTTATCATTTCTCATCCTCAAAACTCAGCATGAACGGGAATCAACATGATGCGTATGGGACCAGGTCATAGGTACAACAGTCATACACCAAAAGGGAATGAAATGTCACCTTAACTAAATTATAAGGACTTTATGAAATAGAAAAGAATTGATACCTAATATTGATCAGCCTATCACAATAAAAAACTCAAGGTCTACTTCAATTTCTCACATCATCATCTCCCTCAGAACTCTCAAGGTCCTCTCTATAAATTTGTGAATCAATTTTCTCTACTACGTTATAAGCGTATACCTCCACATGATCAAGGAATCACTATCCACTAGAATATATATCTTAAACTCTTTTGTCATACTATAGTCATATACACATAGCTAGCCACTCAGATTCCTTTCAATGATATCACTCTTAGCTTCCTCATATCTCTATGGAACTCTCTTTCTCTCTCTCTCTCACTTCCTCTCTCTCTCTCTCTATTTGCTGCTCTTAATGGCATACATAATCACTTTCCACAGTCATTACAATCTACTATCTTCTTTTGCCTGCTAATGCTCAACTTTTGTGCTCTCATAAACTCATTTGTATAAGACTTAGACTACCATGAAAAAGTCATCATTATTTATCCATAAGCCCCAAATTGACTTAGCTACTCGTGACAACAAAGATTATTTACATCATACTATTCCACATCAACAACTCAAATATACTATCTAGATTCTCATAGCAGTCATAACTTAGAGCCTTGTACACAATCATGGTTACATATCTTAAACCTCCTAAGTCTTCTCTTTTCTAGTGTTTATCCCTTAATTTACTATCTTCATCTAAGGGGTACCTCTACTCTACTCCTAGCACTATGTTCCTTGCCGGTCAACATCTTAATCAATGGACACGCACGATAACAAGACTCTTAGGTCAAATCTCCAACAAGGACTATCACTATCATCATGTTATCTCCTCTTTAACATTAATCTTCAAAATTCAAGCTTAGGGTCTAGCACTAACATGTACATCTATCACACATACCTCCAATGCTTACTTACCACTACCAGGTACAAATATAGGAAACATAATCCTACTAAAATCTCATAGCAAGCAAGCAAGCAACACATCCCTCTTCACAACTCATCTACCACTTACCTAATCACTATTACCTCCTTATCTCGCTAAGCTTATAACTCTATGAATCTCATGAACTCTCACATACAATCATAAGCCTAATTTAGATCTACCACATTAAAAGCACTCTTCCCTTATTCAACATCTACACTTCACCCTCAATAGTGTGAAATGTAACACCCCATAAAATTATCAAAACATCCCTAAAATGCATCATGCGCACAATGCGTCTTTCAAATTTCCGATGAGAAATTCAAACCGAACTTGCAATCAGCATAGAAAATCAAGTCATGGCCTCAACCCAATTTAAGAGCAACTAGGTTGAATTATGAAATTGCACAATTTGTGAAAAAATATTAGCAAATCCGCGTCTCCTCCGCGATGCACTAGGGACACAAACTTGCACTTGTGATTTTTGTTATTTTTTTGACGGGAACTATTTTCCAAGAAGTTGCCCAAAATACACTAGTGCGCGCCCCCTATGCGATGCGCACTTGTGTACCAAAAAAATCATTTTATTTTCTCTTAATTTTAGGAAGGGAAATTTTGTCCTTCCTAATATATTTTAATACTCCAACCTGATTTTTAAAAGATATTTCATACAAAAAGGGTTTTGAACTCGTAAATTTTCTAAGATTTTTACGTGAGTTCTGAGAGAAAAGAAGAGGTGAGGGTTTTTGTGAAAGCTCCAATACCTTGAAGATTCATCATTTCCAGGTATGTAAAGGCCACCCAAAAGCACGAAGTTATTCTTCTATGTGCCCAATTTAAAGTTAGATGTCAAATTGATACTTAGAGTCTTGATTAGTGATTTTCTTGAAAGTTCTTGAATATTATCTTTACTTTTTGAATATATTCTTTATATTATATTTCATATCTTAAATTGATGATCATCATGCTTAAAGCTTACTGTATACATATATTATTATGTGATAGTGACCTAACCCTTACGAATTCTCTCTGTAAAGACTTGAATAATGAACTTAGGGGAATGCCTAGAGCCTTGATTATCTGAATGTGATGCTTGACTGAGTCTGAGCCCTAAGGTGAGTGGGTTGATAACTGTGATACCAGAAAATAATAATGATAGAGTTAAATGAACATATTCCCTTGAATTTGAAAGGATAGTCTTGCCCGTAGTGGTTGGAGGATGAAAGTTTTTGATGGATTGATAGACTTATGAGCATATTGAGTCCTAGAAGGAGTATTAGCACCAAAATGGGTAAGAGTGAGTCCCACTTGTACTCGTTAACTACGTGGCCAGTGTAGGAGAGGATTGGACTATGAAAGTGGATATTTCCTTTGTCCCAAAAGAGGACTTGACAGACTTTGGATCCATTGACATACTCATCCATTACCCCAGCAAGGTACTCGAAGGATGTGGCAATGGCATCTCTTTGTTGTATGACTACCAGCTCATAGGTAGTAGTTGTCAGTTATAGAAACTCCCATGTAGGTTTTATGATGATAGAACTCTGATATGATGTGAATGTTTGATGGATAATGTGGTGCTAGAGCCTTATCCTTTATGCTGAGGTGAGGCTGAGTGATTGAGGAGTGATTACATATTGTTTTCTTTTTCTTTAGCCCATTTTACATACAGTATATTCCACATACTAATACCTATCTAGCGCTACATCATTTTACAATGCAGATTTGACAGACTGAGGACTTCAGTAACCTGATCATTAAGGTTAAGAGCTCTCTATTCCAGACAGTGGTGAGTCTTCCCCTATATTCGAAGGATGTTTATATTCTTTTGATTGATATTCTTTTAATTTATCTTTGATAGCCATGTTTTGTCATGGTACCATCTAAGATAATAGTATAGAGGCTTCATAGATGTAGATGTTGATGTTTGATGTCGGGGGTTCTTTCCCTCTTTCTCCTTTATATTGAGACTTTTGTGTGATATTTTATCTCTTCCATGATGGACTGAGATTGATAGCATTGAGCCCACAGAAAGAATAATATTATTATTATTACATTATTCTCTTACGCTAATGAATTGACTGGATGAAGGCAATAAGACTAGGTGGTCCGCTTTGGGGCTAGCAATAGTCTCAGAGTGTCAATCACGTCTAGTGTACCCTCCCAAGGCATGACAAACTTGGTATCAAAGTCCAGAGTTCGAGTATCCTAGGGAGTCTATGAAGTTGTGTCCAGTAGAGTCTTATTTATGGGTATGTTATGCATTATACTTCATAAGTAGGAGGCTATAGAGCATTAAGAAGTGTTATCCTTCTTCTATGATTTGAGTTCGTGCTATAAAATTAACTTGTGAAATTCTATTTTCACTTATGTGCATTACACTTACAAAAAATGTCACCCAAGAGAACAGCCACTCAGAGAGATGCCCCAGTCCCAGTTGTTGAGAACACCTAACCAGAGGCTCTGGTTCATACTGAGACTAGGAGGTGGGGACACCCTGCTAGGACTGCTGAGGTTCCTCAAGCACCCCTTGTTTAGCCCCAGCTAGCTCCCACTACTGAGGCAAAATTTAGGGGAGCCATCACCATGCTAACTCAGTTGGTGTCCTCCTAGGGGAACAACCAAGGTTCCCAAGCTCCTAGTTCTGGGTTACAGGAGCCCTCAGCCACAACCCGGCTCAGGGACATTTTAAGGATGAACCGCCAATGTATATAGGGTCAAAAGTGGAGGAGGACCTGCAGAATTTATAGATAAGATGTATAAGGTTCTGAGGGCTATGTATGCAAATAAGCTTGAGGGAGTAGAGCTTGCGTCCTACTAGCTGAAGGACGTGGCTAATGTGTGGTACACCTAATGGGAGGGGAGTTGAGGTGAGGATGTGAAGCCTGCCTCATAAGAGGAGTTTGAAACCGCCTTTGTTGACCACTTGTTTCCTCAAGAGTTGAGGGAGGCGAAGGTAAAGGAGTTCGTGAATCTAAAACAGGGAGGGATGACTGTGAAGGAGTATAGCCTTAAGGTCATTAAACTATCAAGGTATGCTATAGAGATGGTGAAAGATATGATGTAGAGGATGAGGAGATTTGTGTCTGGTCTGGCCAGACATCTGCAGAAAGATTATAAGGTTGCTTTGTTGATTTCTGATACGGACATCTCCAGACTTACGGTGTATGCCCAGCTGACAGAGTAAGATAAGAGGAGGGATATGGAAGAGCATCTGATCAGAAAGGCAAAGTCAGTTGTACATGAGCCTAGCTCCCAGAGACAACATAGAGGTGACAAATCCTATTACATAAGAGATAATCATATCCCGCACCATCTACAGCAAGTGTGCCCATACAGCCAACCAGATATGATCAGAATTCATAGGGCTATCAGAATTTTAGGACCCTAGGTGCCCAATCTCAGGCCAGCGTGACTTAAGGTATAAGGGGAAAGCCACCTTGCAGCAAGTATGGTGAGCTTCATCTGGGTGAGTGTCGTGTTGGTAAAGATATGCAATATGTATGTGGCCAGGCTGGTTATTTCAGTTTTGAATGTCCAAAGAGGAGGTGAGGTGATGAGAGTAACAGAGCTTAGTCTTGAATAGCACCTCCAGCAGGTAACCAGCAGAGGGATACTACTACTACTATGGTTACAAGGGGCGGGACAAACCATCTTTATGCTATGGTAACTAATAGGAGCAAGAGGCTGCACTAGATGTTCTCATGGGTATGCTTTGGGTCTTTACTTATGATTGCTATGCACTACTTGATCAGGGTGCCATGTTGTATTTTGTGACCCTTTTTGTGGCTAGAAAGTTTGGGGTTCTTCCAGAGTGTTTGCATGAAATTTTTTCTGTTTCTACTCCTACTGGTAAGTCTATATTAGCTGACAGAGTTTACAGGGACTGTGTAGTGTCTATTTATCATAAAGACACCTTAGTTGATTTGATAGAGCTAGAGATGGTTGATTTTGATGTAATAATGGGCATGGATTGGCTTCATACTTTTTATGCTTTTGTTGACTGTAAACCCAGATTGTTAGATTTTAATTTCCTGATGAGCCTATCTTAGAGCGGAAAGGGAGTTCCGTGGCCCTTAAGGTAAATTAATATTATATCTTAGAGCTAGAAAGTTGATATCCAAGGGTTATATTTACCACCTCGTACGAGTGAAGCCTGATGATGTTGAGTCTCCTACTTTTGAGTCAGTCCCGATAGTGCATGAGTTTCCCAAGGTCTTTCCTGATGATCTTCCTGGAGTCCCTCCTGACAGGGAGATTGACTTTGGGATTGATGTTCTTCCCTAGACTAAACCTTTTTCATTTCCCCCCTATAGAACCCCCTCCCCCCCCCCCCCATAGTTGAATGAATTGGAAGAGCAATTGAAAGACTTGTAAGAGAAAGGTTTCATAAGGCCTAGTGTCTCACCTTGGGGTGCTCCTATCCTATTTATGTGTAAGAAAGATGTGTCTTTGAGGATCTGCATAGACTACCGACAGTTGAACAAGGTTACCATAAAGAATGAGTATCCTCTTCCCAAAATAGATGATCTCTTTAACTAGCTTCAAGGTGCTACTTGGTTCTCCAAGATAGACCTCAGATCCAGTTACCAACAATTGAAGGTAAGGGAAAGTGATATTCCTAAGACAGCCTTTAGGACACGATATAGCCATTTTGAGTTCTTGGTCATGTCCTTCAGGTTGACAAATGCACCTACAGCTTTCATAGACTTGATGAACAGGGTATTTAGACCATATCTTGACATATTTATGATCGTGTTTATTGATGACATCCTAGTGTATTCAAGGAATGAAGAAAAGCATGCTAATCACCTTAGAGTGGTTTTACAAACACTCAAAGATCATGAGTTGTATACGAAATTCTCCAAGTGCGAATTTTGGCTCAAGTTAGTGGCTTTCTTAGGTCATGTTATTTGGGGAGATGGTATTCGGGTGGATATGCAGAAGATTGAGACGATTAAGAACTAGCCAAAACCAACTTCCCTAACAGAAATAAGAAGTTTCTTATGTTTGGTTGGGTACTACCGCAGATTTGTGGAGGGTTTCTCTTCTCTGTCAGCCCCATTGACAAAGCTGACTCAAAAGAAGGCCAAGTTTCAGTGGTCTGAGGCATGTGAAGAGAGTTTTCAGGAGTTGAGGAATAGATTGACTACAACACTAGTGTTAACCTTACTAGACTGGAGGGGTGACTTCGTGATATACTGTGATGCATCCAGAGTGGATTGGGTTGTGTACTCATGCAGAGGGAAAGGTGATAGCTTATGCTTCTAGATAGCTTAAAGTGCATGAGAAGAATTACCCGACTTATGACCTTGAGTTGGCAACAGTGGTATTTGCACTAAAAATCTGGCATCATTATTTGTATAGGGTGCGTGTGGATGTGTTCCTGACCACAAAAGCTTGAAGTACATGTTCAGCCAGAAAGCGCTCAATATGTGGTACAGGAGATGGCTGAAGTTGCTCAAGGATTATGATATGAGTATTCTCTATCACTCAGGTAAGACTGGCATTGTTGCTTATGCTCTTAGCAAGATGTCCATGGGTAGCACTGCCTATGTGGAGGAGGGAAAGAGAGAATTAACCAAGGAGGTGCATAAATTATCTTGTTTTGGAGTCAACTTGAGGAGAACAACAAAGACAGGGTCAATGTCCAGAATAGGTCTGCTTCATCCTTAGTGTCTGAGGTGAAAGAAAAGCAAGACCAAGACCATGTCTTATTCCAATTGAAAGAAGCAATTCAAAAGCAGAAGGTGATGATTTTCTCCAAAGCGGGAGATGGGGTATTGAGATATCAAGGGATATTGGGTGTACCTGATGTTAATGGTGTTTGAGATAGAATCATGGTCAAGGCTCATAACACGAGGTATTCCATTCATCTTAGCTCCACCAAGATGTACCACCACTCGATGGAAGTCTATTGGTGAAGATGAAGAAAGACATCGCCGAATTTGTTTCTAAGTGTCTTAATTGCCAACAGGTTAAGTTTGAACACAGAAATTATGTGGATTGGCTTAACACTTTAAAATTCTAGAGTGGAAGTGGGAAGTAATCAATATGAATTTTATCACCGGCTTACTAAGATCCAAAAAGCAGCATGATTCGATATGGGTAATTGTTGACAAGATGACTAAATTAGCCCACTTCTTGGTAGTCAAGACAACTTATGCTACTGAGGATCTGTATATTCGTGAGATTGTGAGGTTGCATGGGGTTCCCTTGTCCATCATCTCGGATAGAGGAATTCAATTCACCTCTCAATTTCGTAGATCTTTTCAAAAAGGGACTAGGTACGAAGGTGAATTTGAGTACCATTTTTCACCCTCAAACAGATGGGCAGGCAGAAGTGCACTATTTAGACTTTGGAGGATATGTTGAGAGCATATGTCATCGACTTCAAAGGTAATTAGGATGATCATCTATCGTTGATTGAGTTTGCATACAATAATAATTATCATGTTAGTATTCAGATGGCCCCATATGAAGCATTATACGGGAGGAGGTGTAAATCACTGATTAGCTGGTTCGAGGTGGGTGAAGCTAAGTTGATTGGGCCTGACCTTGTACACCAGTTTGTAGAGAAGGTGAAAATCATCAGGGAAAGGTTAAAAATAGCCCCGAGTCGCCAAAAGTCATATATGAATGTGAGAAGAAGAGACTTGGAGTTTGAGGTAGATGATTGGGTATTCTTGAAGGTGTCATCCATGAAGGGTGTCATGAGATTTGGCAAGAAGGGGAAGCTGAGTCCCTGTTATATCATACCTTACCAGATTGTAAGAAGGATTGGAAAGGTCGCTTATGAGTTAGACTTGTCTTTCCATCTAGATGGGGTTCACCCGGTGTTTCATGTATCTATGCTGAAGAAGTGTTTGGGGGATCCTACCTTAGCAATTCTTGTGGAGAGTATGAGTGTGAAGGATAGCTTATAATATGAGGAAATTCTAGTCCATATTCTTGACCAACACATTCGTAAGCTGAGGAATAAAGAGGTAGCCTCCATTAAAGTTTTATCGAGGAACCAATTTGCTGAGGAAGCTACGTAAGAAGCTGAGGAAGCGATGAAACTCATGAAAAATTGAGTCAGAAAATGGCCTCGACAAGATTTAATAGCAACTGGGTCAAATTATGAAATTGCACAATGTGTGCAAAAATAATAGCAAATCTGCTACCCTCCGCACGCGCCAGGGATGTGGATTTGCACTTGTGATTTTTGTTGTTTTTTCACGGGAACTATTTTCCAAAAAGTTGCCCAAAATACAATGGTGTACCCCTCCTCCCCCCTCCCCCCTACCGCGACGCGCACCTATGTACCAAAATCATTATATTTTCTCTAAATTTTGGGAAGGATAATTTTGTCCTTCCTAACATATTTTAATACCCCAGGCCGATTTTTAAAGGATATTTCATATAAAAAGGATTTTGAACCCATATATTTTCTAAGACTTTTAGAGAGTTCTGAGAGAAGCGAAGAATAAGAGAGGTGAGGGTTTCTGTGAAAGCTCTAATTCCTTGAAGATTCGTCATTCCTAGGTATGTAAAGGTTACCCAAAAGCATGGAATTGTTCTTCCATGTGCCCAATGTAAAATTAGGATGTACAATTGATACTTAGAGTCTTGATCAGTCATTTTCTTGAAAGTTCTTGAATATTATCTTTAATTTTTGAATATTATCTTTACTTCTTGAATATATTCTTTAAATTATATTTCATATCTTAAATTGATGATCATCATGCTTAAAGCTTACTGTATACGTATATTATTATGTGATAGTGAACTAACTCTTACAAATTCTCTCTATAAAGACTTGAATAATGAACTTAGGGGGATGTCTAGACCCTTGATTGTCTGAATGTGATGCTTGACTGAGTTTGAGTACTGAGGTGAGTGGGTTGATGACTGTGATAACTGAAAATAATTGTGATAGAGTTGAATGAACATATTCCCTTGAATTTAAAAGGATAGTCTTACCCGTAGAGGTTGGGGGATGAAAGTTCTTGATGGATTGATAGACTTATGAGCATATTGAGTCCTGAGAGGACTATTAGCACCGAAATAGGTAAGAGTGAGTCCCACTTGTACCCATTAACTACGTGGTCAGCATAGGAGAGGATTGGATCATGAAAGAAAATGTTTCCTTCGTCCTAAAAGAGGACTTTATAGACTTTGGATCCACTGATAAACTAGTCATTTACCCCGGCAAGGTACTGGATGGATGTGGCAATGAGATATCTTCATTATATCACTATTGATTCATAGGTAGTGGTTGTCAGTTATAGAAACTCTCAGATAGGTTTCGTGATGATAAAACTGCGATGTGATGTAAATGTTTGATGTTTGATGGATAGTGAGGTGTTGGAGCCTTGTCCTTTACTCTGAGGTGAGGCTCACTGATTGAGGAGTGATTGCATATTATTTCCTTTTTCTTTAGCCTGTTTTACAAATAGTACATTCCACATACTAAGGACCCTCTGGTGCTACATCATTTTATGATACAAATTCGATAGACCGAGGACTTCAACAGCCCAAACGTTGAGGTTTAGAGCACTCTATTCCAGATACTGGTGAGTCCTCCCCTGCATTCAGAGAATGTCTATTTTCTTTTGATTGATAGTCTTTTAATTGATCTTTGGTAGCTATGACCTATCATGGTACCATCTCAGACAACAATAGAGGCTTCATAGACGTAGTCATTGATGTTTGATGTCAGGGGTTTTTTCCTCTCTTCCTCCTATATATTGAGACTTTTGTGTGATATTCTATTTCTTCTATGATAGACTGAGATTGATACCATTGAGCCCACAAATAGAATAGTATTATTATTACATTATTTTCTTTCGCTAGTGAATTGACTGGATGAAGTCAGTGAAACTAGGTGGTCCACTTGGGGGCTAGCAATAGTCTCCGAGTGCCAATCACGTCTAGGATACCCTCTCGGAACATGACAGAATACTACGACACATCAACGTACACTTCTTTATAGTTTGAACATGCTCTACCACATTCTGACACTAACCTTCTCTCTCTTTATACCTCATCATGACCATCATAAGGCACTCCCCACTCGTTCATCAAACTTTGGGAAATCAACTCATCACTATTACTTACCTAATAGGTGTACATAACTCTAACTACAAGCCTCAATCAACCATCACTCTTGATATCCCATCCCTTTCTTTCCATTATCATCCTTCTAATTCTGTGATGATTTAATTCTATTAAGAGTTTATAAGACCTCACATCTCACTCTTAGGTGGTAACATTAAATTCTTTAGAGACATAGGTTTCTCTCTCATGAGTAACATAGGAGAAAGTTTTGAATGAGAGGGTGTGGGTACATCTAGAGCTAACTCAAATGCACGATTCATATGAGTAATAGTGCACTCTTTCTAGTCAGTCAACTTAGCACACTAGTTGGGTTCTCTCAAGCTTAGTGCAGTCTCTCTGCCATTCTGATTATTATATTGCCGGGAATCTCATTGGTAAGAGTTTGAACATTACTGTCTCTATCACCTCGTGGATGAGGCATAGTCGAAAGGTTTAAAGCATCACATGAATCATCATACACTTCTTAGGAAATAGCTCTATTACACGATTCAAAATTTGAAAGAAGGGAAACTTTTCCTAATGTCCTATAGCCTCCTGCTTATGAAGTTTGGTCGCGACAACACACACATAAACAAGACTCTACTAGACACGGCTTCAAAGACTCCTTAGGACACTTGAATTCATGCTTTGATACCAAGTTTGTCACACCTTGGGAGGGCACCCTAAACATAACCGACACTCAGAGACTATTGTTAGTCCCCCAAGCGAACCACTTGGCCTCATCACATTCATTCATTCATGCAATCTACTATCAATGGAAGACATAAAGAATAAATGGGCACATCATCATCTAGTCTCAAAATAATATTATAATAAAAGAGGCTAGTAAGAAGAATTAAGCTCATAATTTTATGTCAACATTCGACTTTAGTCTATGAATCCTCTATCACTATCAGGTGGTGCCAATGACAGATCCATAGCTACCTGAATCAAAATAAAATTAATAAGTGTCTAACTCTAAGGAAAGATGAAATAAATATAATGAATCCTTCGAAGTAGGGGAGGCTCACTAATCAGCTAAACGTCTCAAATCCTCAATGATGCACCTGTTGATGATCTCCAAATCATGTATCTATATCATGACACGATGCAGTCCCAGAGGGGGATATCAGTATGTGGAATGTACAACAACAACAACAACAACATACCCAGTAATATCCCACAAGTGGGGTCTGGGGAGGGGAGATTGTATGCAGACCTTACCGCTACTTCAGAGAAGTAGAGAGGCTGTTTCCTAAAACCCTCAACTCAAAACCCATTAGTAGAAAG
>JAOTQJ010004046.1:0-18673 GCA_025642045.1 Solanum sejunctum
TGTACAAGATGCTTGGTGATATATATAGACAATACATATACCACTTGGACCAATCAAAGGAGTCCATATACACTTGATCCTATATCAAATTATAATTAAGGACCAAACTTAGAAGAAATATTGCATTCGGTCCCAAACTTTCTTAAATTGAGCCAATTAAGGACTTTCGAGGTTTAAGTTAAGTTAGGTTCCTAACAACCTATGAGCCAGTGATGGTACAACTTAACCTATGGTGTTGCCCTATCCGCTTAATACCTTGCCAGGATAGAGGGAGTACATTATTCGATCCAGATTAAAAATAACATCAAATCCTCTTTTGCGACCAAGGAAACATCCATTTCTTACAGTCTAATCCTCACATACATTGGCCATGTAGTTATGAGTGCGAGCGGGACTCACTCCTACCTATTTCAGTACTCAATGCCCCTCCTATAGACTCAATATACTCATAAACATTACAATTCATCCTTTCTCCTCATTTAGTCTCCTTCAGACTTGGATATCAATTCATTATTCATTCATTAACTCAAGGAATTAAGAAATGTTCCTTTAAGATTACGTTCAACCTCTGGGAGGTTCTCAATTCAATATCATCAACCTTCAATTTGTTTAATTCAGGACCCAAACCACAACCAGCAAATACAATTATGTGATCAAGGCTCTAGACACCAATCTCTAGGTTCATTCTTGAACTTATTAGCAGAATAATCTAGTAGGGTTATATAATCATATGGATCATTCATTTAAACTATGTGAAAAAGTAATTCAGTTATGATATTCATCACATTCATGAAAATATATATAAGGCTTAATCCTTATCTTCTTTCATGCATGCTTTTAACAATTAACATATAATATCTCATGAAAAATATTCAATTCAAGAGCTTGGAATGAAAGATCATTAGCAAGATTTATTCGAGAAATCCTATTTGAGAATGTTCATACATTACAGTCTCTCTCATCTATCAAGATTCATTCTGAGTTCATAGAACTATACATAGTGTAAAATTCAAGTCACATCTCATTCAATATAGGAGTGGAAACACTTAAATTCTTGGCATAAGATGAAGATTAATGAATGACTTCATCGTTTTCATCCTTATAACTCGAGTAACAATCAATAAGTGGTATATAGGACTAGGCCACAAGCGTGGCAGTCGCATACCAAACCTGAAAAGAGTATCACCTTAATGGAAGAATAAGGAACATATGATATAACAAGAACTGATGTCTCATCTCAATTGGCCTATATATATCAAACATAAGATCTACTTCGATTTCTCGCATCATCTCCCCCTTAAATCAAGGGTCATTTCTCTAAGTTTGCGAATCAATACTCTATACTAGGCTATAAGCACATATCTCCACACGGTCAGGGATCACTATCCATAAGAATGCCTTAAAATCTATTGTTATACTATAGTTGTATACATATAACTAGCTACTCAGATTCTTTCCAACCATATCACTCTTAGCTTCCTCTTTTCTATATGGAACTTCTCTTTCAGTGTTTGTTACTCTTAATGGCGTACATAACCACTTTTCACAACTCTTACAACCTAACCTCTTCTTTTGTTAGCACTCAACTTCTATGCTCTCATAAACTCGTTTATATAAGACTTAGACTATACGTGAAAACTCCTCATTATCTATC
The DNA here is from genome assembly GCA_025642045.1 of Solanum sejunctum. Classification (NCBI taxonomy): domain Eukaryota; kingdom Viridiplantae; phylum Streptophyta; class Magnoliopsida; order Solanales; family Solanaceae; genus Solanum; species Solanum sejunctum. Next base: position 1,655 of record JAOTQJ010004046.1, read on the forward strand.
TATAATCCCCAATCAACTTAGTTGCTCGAGATGACACAAAGTGCTTACCTTAGTCTACCTCACATAAACAACTCAACTAAACTACTTACATCCATATAACAGTCATAAGTTAGAGCTTCACACATATTTACACAATCGTGGATACATATCTCAAGCCTCTTTTTGTCTATTGAGATATCCTCATTTCACTAGTCTTACCTAAAGGCACTTATACCTTACCCATCACATCACTTCCCTTACAAATTAGTGTCTTCACATACTATGGCAAGCCTCTTAGAGAAAATTTCCAACTAAGATCATCACTCTCATGATACTATCTCCTCTTTCATACTACCCATCGAAGTTTAAGTTTAGGGTCTAACACTAACATGTGCATCTATCACACACTTCTTTAATGCCAACTTACAACTACTAGGTAAAAGTTTAGGGAACATAAGCCCACTAAAATCTCATAGAGAGTATTCAATCAACACATCCCCTCTTCACAACTCATACCACTCATCCATTCACTATACCTCCTTATCTGGCTAAGCTTAAAGCTCTATGAATTTCACGGGGCTTTCCCTAAGAATCATGAGCCTAGTGTAGATCTATCACCTCAAAAGTACTCTATACCCTTATTTAAGATCACACTTCGCCCTCAATAGCATGAATACTATAACACATCAACTTACACTTCCTTTTAGTTTGAACATGCTCTAACAGATCCTAGCACTAACCCTCTCTCTCTCTTTATACCTCATCATGACCATCATAGGGCACTCCTCACTCGTTCATCAAACCTAGGGAAATAACTCATTACCTTTACTTACCTAATATGTGTATATAATTCTAATTACAAGCCTCATCAATCCCCACTCTCACTATTCAGTCTCCTCCTCTCCATCATCATCGTTCTAGCTCAAGAGTAACAACTCCACTTATGGTTTCATAAGATTTCAAATTTCACTCTTAATTAGCAATATTATACTTCTTGGAGACATGGAGTTTCCTCTCACGAAGAGCATTAAAAGAAAATAGAGACTCAACTTATACCTGTCACAACATCCCGGAGTGTTTCTCTGAGCTGGGCATCTACTGTGGTACATAAATGGTCTATGGTCTGGCTTATGCTAGGAGTATCATCTCTCTAATTTCTAACTGGTGGTGTATATCTAGCAGGTTGGGCTTTGTTGACTCGCATTGGAAAATCTTTCCAAAAGTGACCTGTTTAGCCACATGTAAAGTAGTCGAGGGTGCCCAATAGACACTATCCCAAATGAAATTTGCCACACCTTCCACATGGTGGCTTCCCTTTAGGTCTTAGAGATACTCTCCCTCGAGGTGGAAGATTATAGACCTTGAAAGACAAGTCTCAACTCGGCGTTAGATTATATTTACTGCTAGATGTGGGTGTACTCACTGGTGGTGGCATATAGCTCGATGGTCTCCGCAAATAAGGAAACCTATTTCCCTCCTCTCCCCAAGCTTCTTCCATATCACTCTCCTTATCCTCTTATACCCATCGATTATGCATGACAAGCTGAGTAGTAGGCTTAAGCTCTCGGTGCTAATAATCTTCCTCATGTCAATAGTGCATTAGAAAGAATGGTCTGCAATGTGTAAAGCACGACTTAGAAGGATAATTTTATAGAGTTTGACTTTATCATATGATTTAGAATCTGAAAGAAGGCAAACAATTCCTAAATATCCTATAGTCTCCAAATTATGGATGTGGAGCTCTTCACACCAATAATAAGAACTCTACTAGACACAACTTCATAGACTCGTAGAACACTTCAACTCGTTCTCCTATACCAAGTTTGTCATATCCCAGGAGGATACCCTAGACGTAACCAGCACTCAAACACTATTGGTAGTCCCTAAGCGAACTACTTGGCCTCATCACATCCATTCATTCAAACATTTGACAAATCAGCGGAAGACATAAGAGAATAAATGGGCACATCATCATCTAGTCTCAAAATAATATTATAAGAAAAAAACTAATAGGAAGAACTAGCTCATAGTCTTACATCAACATTTGACTCTATTCTATAGAGCCTCTATCAGTATGCCAATGACATACCTATGGCCACCTCAATTAAAACAAATGCTAAGTAACTCTAACTTTAAAGAAAGATAAAGGTAGCATATGAATCCTCCGAAATAAGGAAGGCTCACCAATCCGCTGGACGTCCAAATATACTCAATGAAACGCCGTCTGATGATATTTATCTAGTATATCTACATCATAAAATGATGCAGCGCCAGAGTGACTTTAGTATGCGGAATGAACGGTATGTAAATCAGCCAAAAGTAATGAAACAACATAATAACATGGAACAACATTAGCTCATCAGGTACTCTTTTTTTTCCTCAGAGTAAGGAATAGCTACTATCACATTAACATCTGTCAGGACTCATTCCATTACATTAAAATTTGAGTACTATCAAGAGCTATTCTAAATGGGAGTTTTCTGAACCTACACCCATAACCTATGAGCCAGTGATGGTACAATGTAACCAATGGTGTTACCCTATCATCCCAAATATCTTGCCATTATAGAGGGCGTACATTATTGGATTCAAATTAAAAATAACATCAAGTCCTCTTTAGGAGTAAGGAAACATCTATTTCTTAGGGTCCAATCCTCACTTACGCTAGCCACATAGTTATGAGTGCGAGTGGGACTCACTACTACCCATTTTAGTACTCGGTACTCCTTTCATAGACTCAATATACTCATAAACATTACAATTCATCCTTTCTCCTTACTTAGTCTCCTTCAGACTTGGACATCAATTCATTATTCATTCATTAACTCGAGAAATTAAGAAATATTCCTTTAAGATTGTGTTCAACCTTTGGGAAGTTCTCAATTCATTATCATCAACCTTCAATTCGTTAAATTTAGGACCTGGACCGCAACTAGCAAATACAATTATGTGATCAAGGCTCTAGACAACAATACCTAGGTTTATTCTTGAACTCATTAGCAAAATAATCATGTAAGGTTATATAATCATACAGCTCATTCGTTTAAACCATATAAACAAGTAATTCAGTTATGATATTCATCACATTCACGAAAATAGATATAAGGCTCAATCTCTATCTTCTTTCATGCATGATTTTAACAATTAACATATAATATCTCATGAAAAATATTCAATTCAAGAAAATAGGTTTATGATGATCATTAAAGTATGAATATATATATATATATATATATTAAATATAGTTTCTCAAGAAAATAATCATCTGTAAGCTAAGGAACTTTCAACTAATGTCTAAGACCATCTATGGGGCACATGGGAGAACAATCTCATACTTTGGGTAGCCTTACATACCTGGAATGAAGGTAAACGATCAATTTGGCATGAATCCGACTTGAAATCATCAACTCCTCGCTCTTCTCTCTTAGCCCTAGGTCTTTTTAGAGACTTAGAATGGCTTAAGAATGGGTTGTAAGCCCTTTTTATGCTTAAAATGACGTATTTTGATCATATATTATGTCTAGGCGGGGTTTGGAAAGGTTTAGGATACCCCTCATGAAATTAAAAAAAATCAGTTTTGGGATGCGGGGTTCGCGATGCAGATCGTGTATTTTTTTGATATTGTTTACTGAAACTTCTTCGAATGAGCTTTCTAATCAAACTAAGTGTTGGTCCACGATGGGAGCGTATCGCGGCCCCGTCGCACACCCTCCTTGGTGTACATTTAACTATGGAAAATTATTTTTCAACTGGGTTGCTCTAAAATCAGTCTGAGACCATTTTTTCACTCAATTTTTTGCGCTAATCGCAAATTTGATCTTGGATTGTATTATGACAGGATGATGCTTGTTGCAGAGAAATGTTTTGCCGACATCTTCAGACTAGGTAAGATAATTAAGGAAGGTATCAAGAACTGTACATCATCAATTTGGAAGCTCTATAAGCACCAGTAAAGCACTTTAATCTGGAAGCTTGCTGGAGAATCGCTAGAAGAAGAAAGTGGGTGCAGTCATGCTGGAACACAAAAGCTATTGAACCACAAATTTCAACCACACCTATCCCTCACTACCCAACGTCGCCTTACCCTATGCCTTACCCTCCTTAACCAACATATGCTCCTTCCCAAGCTCCCCCTCCACAATACTAATAGCCCACATATCCTGTCTATAACACTCAACCAACATACTATCAAACCACTCCACCACCACCACTATCTCCTCAACAACCAAATTACTGAAACCATCCCAACTTGGATAAAAAAACCCACTAAATCCTACACTCCTCTAGTTGAACCTATAGCCCAACTCTATGAAAGACTCAAAAAAGTAGGTTATATCACACCAAACCCTGCTTTACTTGTAGATACCCAAGCCAAATGGTATGATCCTAACAAGGTGTGCGCCTATTATTCTGGAATGAAAGGACATACCACAAAGGTCTGTCAATCCGTGCGAGACAAGATCCAAATACTTATAGATACTAATACCATAAAACTCAAAGAACCTGCACCTAATGTGTCCAATAACCCATTTCCAAATCATCAGGTGAACATGCTGGAAGTTGGAGAATCAGTAAATTTAGAATAATCCATATGGTTGGTCTAAATGAGTTAGTTGCTGTGATAACTCCTTTTATGGTACAAGGCCCAAAACATTTGAGGTAGAAGTTGATGCGCCTAAGCCTTCTTTTATAATCACAAAAGCTCGTTAAGCAAGCTTTGACACTCACACCATTCCTTGGAGCTATGACAAAGAAAAGAAAAAAGTAGAAGAAGCTGATGTTGCCCAAGGGGTAACCTGCTCAGGAAGGATATACACTTCAGAATGCATGACTCAAGAAAGCTCGAGCAAGACCAAGCCTCCTGTCGTAGAAGTAGAGGAGAGTGGTGTGTGAAAGAAAATACAAGCTAAAAAGTACACAGTCACTGAGCAGTTGAGTGTGGTACCTACTCAAGTTTCCATCTTGTCCCTCTTATAGACTTTAGAACTTCACCAGAAGGCCATGATAAGAGTTTTGAACGAGGATTATGTTCCATACAACATTAGCTAAGGAGAAATGGATCACATGGTTAGGAAACTATTCGAGGCATACAAGATATAATTCCACGAGGTTGAGATTCCGCCTGAACAGACCTCCCATAACCGAGCTCTTTATATCACTACCCAGTACCAAAATAAAGTTTAGCAAGGCTCTGATTTGACCTGATTCTGGATTGAATATTTGTCCACTTGGTAGTATAACAAGTTTAGATGTGGATCTGGCAAGGATTCAAATTTATAAGATGAATTTGAAGGCCTTCAATGGCTCCCAAAGGGACACTATAGGGAGATCACCCTGGACATGACTATCAGTCCAGCAACCTTCCCTGTTGCATTCCAAGTGATTCACATTCCTACTTTTTACAATTTGTTGCTCGGACACTCGTGGATTCACATGGATAGGGCAGTGCCATCCACCCTCCATCAATGCCTAAAGTTTGAATGGTAGCACAAAGAGGTAGTGGTGCAGGGTGAAAAAGGGCATCTCGTCTATGCTGTTGAAGGGCAAGGTCACATGAACAGGGAAATATTCCATATTGTGGAATTGGTGGGAGATATTGAGCCAAAGCCATGGTGTTGCTAGAAGATTTTGAGCATGCTACTATGGTTAGGTTATGAACTAGGCAAGGGACTAGGGTATAGACTTCAAGGTATGCCCGAGCCAATCTCTTTGCATTATAAAATTGATACCATTGGTTTAGGTTGTGAAGGAGAAGCGCCCACCAGAACGGGGTAATTGGACTTAGAGCTACAATATCCTTTGCCATCATTATATCAAACTTTCTAATCGGCTGGTTTTCTCGAGAACAGTCTAGATGAAGAAAAAGATTTGCTAGAAAGTATGAGGAATTTATTTATAAAGGAGGATTTTCCTTCTGGGCCAGAGAAAATTTGACAGAAGAAGAAGAAGTGGGGATAAGGATGCGATGAGCGTGATGACAAATTCAGGTTATGAGCCAGGAAAATGTCTGGGAGACAAACTGCAAGGAATGACCGAGCTCATAAAGCCTTTATGCTATTCAACCCCTTTTGGTTTGGGATATGCTTATACTATGAAAATTGACTGGGAACCACTTCCAGCTAGGAGCTATTATCCTCTACCAAGTCCCTTACCACCCCTGCACCAGATTTTTAAATCTACTTAGTTCATGAATGATGATACTGGAGATTTGCTGAATAGGCTGCAAGGTTTGTCCCTGTCTGAGGCTGAAGAAGGAAGCTACAATGTCATAATCAACTAGGAGGAGGAGAAAGCCCCAATGCAGAAAAAGGCCATGGAGACCATTATCAGCAGTTGGCACACTAACCCATCCAGACCACGTTGGGCACTTTGGTAGCAATGGAAAATTATCACTTTCTTTTATGCTTTTTCTAATAAAGACTTTGTCATTCTATGTTTTTCAAAATAAAGACTTTGTCATTTCCCTTTAATATCTTGCATATTAATAAACCCGAAGTATAGTTATACTTTTTGAAATAATAAAATTCTCATTTACTTATTGGTGATGTTATTTTATTTTACTTTGTTGTTTCTTTCAAAAAAATTACTTTTAGTAATATTGAATCTGAGACTGTGGCACATAATGAGATTGCACAACATAATATAACCGAGATAGAGGCGAATATGAGGCCAAGAGGGCCCGATTTGAGGATAAATTCCAAAAGGGTGCTAGATTTCGCCAAGGCCAAGGGCCTTCTCATGCTAATAATAAAGGGTTTGCCAATGACTTACCTAGGCCTCAAGGTGTTGGTGGTGTGGCTCCTATTGATGTGTTCCCTAAATATGGAAGGAGTCATGAAGGCCTATGTTTGAGAGGGTCTAATGCATACTTTAAATGTGGGGAACTTGGTCACAAGAAGGTGGATTTGCCAAGAAATCGTGGCAAAGGTCGTGGTGAAAATGCTATTCCATTAGGTAGAGGTGGTCCTCAAGCTGTTGCCCCGAGGTATAATCGATTTTATGCTTTACATGGGAGGCAAGGGGTTGGTGAGCTTCTCGATGTTGTTATCGGTATGTTGAAAATCTTTGACTTTTATGTATATGCTTTGATTGATTTGGGTGCTAATCTTTCCTTTGTTAAAAAGTTCCATGTTGACCCTGAGTTATTGCATGAGTCATATGAAGTGTCTACTACTATTGGTGCCTCTATTGTTGCTAGGAAAGTTTATAAGAGTTGTCCTATTTGCATTTTGTATAAGTTGTTGCCTTGTGATCTTGTTGAATTAGACATGGTAGATTTTGATGTCATTCTTGTAATGGATTGGTTGCATGCCTACTATGTTTGTATTAATTGTAGAACCCACAGGGTCAAGTTTCAATTCCCAAATGAACCCATCCTTAAGTGAGAAAGTCAAGATTTGGTGGTCAAGAGTAGATTCATTTCATGCATTACAACCCGTAAGTTGATCTCTAAGAGGTGTCTTTATGATCTTGTGAGGATTAGAGATATGGAGTCTAAAGCCCCTTCCATGGAGTCGATTTTGGTTCTAAATGAGTTTCTTGATATCTTCACATATGCCCTTCCCGGTGTTCCTCCTGAAAGGGAAACAAATTTTAGTTAGAGCTCCTCCCCGATACTTAATATATCTCCATTCCCCCTTACCATATGGCCCCAATGGAGTTGAAGGTGTTAAAAGAACAAATGAAAGAGTTACAAAATTATTAGACCTAGTCAATAACCTTGGGGTATACCGGTGTTTGTGGAAAAGAAGGATGTGTTACTTAGAATGTGCATTGACTGTTGGCAACTTAATAGGGTCACCATCAAGAATAGATATCCTCTTCCAAGGATTGATGGCTTGTTTAACCAATTGCAAGGGGCTAGCTTCTTCTCTAAGATTGATCTTCGATCTGGGTATCATCAAGTGAGGGTGAGGGAGTGTGATACTCCCAAGATGGCCTTCCAAACTAGATATGGGCATTGTGAATTTGTTGTGATATCATTTGGATTGACTAATGCACTGGCCATCTTCATGGACCTAATGAATAGGGTCTTCAAACCTTACCTTGATTCCTTTGTTGTGGTTTTCATTGATGATATTATGATCTATTCACGTTGTAGGGAAGAGTATATAAGGCATTTGAGAGTTGTGTTGCAAAGATTAAGGGAGGATAAATTGTACGCCAAATATGACAAGTGTGAATTTTGGTTGAGGGAGGTTGCATTCTTGGGTCATGTGGTGTCGACGGATAGTATAAAAGCGGATCCTAAGAAAACAGATATGATTAGAAATTGGCCTAGACCATTGACCCCTTTGGATATTAGGAGCTTCTTCAGCCTAGTGAGTTATTATTGAAGGTTTGTGAATGGTTTCTCCTCCATTGCTTCCCCTATGACCAAATTGACTCAAAAGAAGGTTAAGTTTGTGTGGACAGATGAGTGTGAGAGGAGCTTTTAAACATTGAAAGACAAGCTTGTGTCCACTTCTATATTGTCACTATCGGATGAACTTGAGGGATTTGTGGTGTATTGTGATGCTTCCTGTGTTGGTTTGGATTGTGTGTTGATGCAAAATGGCAAGGTCATAGCGTATGCTTCTAGATAACTCAAGATATATGAAAGGAACTACCCTACCCATGATCTAGAGTTAGTTGCCATTGTGTTTACATTAAAGATTTGACATCACTACTTGTATGGGGTGCATGTTAATGTCTTCACTGATCATAAGAGCCTCCAATATGTCTTCACCAAAAAGGATCTCAACTTGAGGCTAAGGAGATGGTTAAAACTTCTCAAAGACTATGATATGAGTGTACACTATCATCCAGGCAAGGCAAATATTATGGCGTATGCATTGAGTAGGGTGTCTATAGGTAGCTTAGCCCATGTTGATGGTTGTGGTAAGGAGATGACTAGGGAGGTGTATCAATTGGCTAGGTTAGGGGTTAGGTTGGAAGAGGTTGGTGATGATGGTGTTGTTGTTATTGATAGGTTTAAGTCTTCATTAGTTGATGAGGTGATAGCAAAGCAAGATCTTGACTCCTCCTTGCTTGAATTGAAACATCGGTGAAATAAGGCAAAGTAGAGGTTTTCTCCCAAGGGGGAGATAGGACCCTTAGGTACCAAGTTAGGTTGTATGTGCCTTGTATTGATGGTTTAAGGGAGAAGTTCCTTAATAAGGCCCATAATTCTTCTTATTCTATCCATCTTGGTACCACCAAAATGTATAGAGACTTGAGGGACATGTATTGGTGGGGAGACATAAAGAGGGACATTGCCAAATTCGTTTCAGATTGCTATAGTTGACAACAAGTCAAAGCCGAATATCAAAGGTTGGGTGGCCTAACCCAAGAAATAGAGATTCTCACTTGGAAGTGGGAGATGATTAATATAGATTTTGTGATTGAGTTGCCCAAGACTAGAAAAAGATTTGATTCCATTTGGGTGATGGTTGATAGGATAACGAAATAGACTCACTTTCCACCTGTTAAGACCATATATGGGGCTAAAGAGTTTGTAAGGTTGTACATCCATAAGTTAGTGAGGTTACATGGGGTTCCTTTGTCCATCATATCAGATCATGGTTCATAATTCACTTTACACTTTTGGAGGTCTTTTCAAAGGGGTCTTGGTACAAAATTTCACCTTAGTACGGCCTTCCACCACCCTCAAATGGATGGCCAAGCCAAAAAAACCATTCAAACCCTTGAAGATATGCTTAGGGCATGTGTATTGGAGTCGAAGGATAGTTGTGATGACCATCTTCCTTTGATTGAGTTTGCCTACAATAATAGTTATCACTCTAGCATCGGTATGGCTCTTTTTGAGGCTCTTTATGAGAGACATTATAGATCATCAGTTGGTTTGTTTGAAGTTGGACAAGGGACTTTATTGGACCAGATCTTGTTATAGAGACTCTTGAGAAGGTTAGGTTAATTAAAGAAAGGTTGAAGATGGCCTAAAATTGTCAAAAATCCTATGCCGATGTGGGAAGAAGAGACCTTGAATTCAAAGTGGGTGATTGGGTTTATTTGAAAGTTTCTCCAATGAAAGATGTGATCTGTTTTGTTAAAATGGGTAAGTCAAGTCCAAGATATGTTAGTCTTTATGAGGTCTTGAGGAGGGTTGGCAAGGTAGCTTATGAATTGAAGTTGCCTAGTGAAATGAATTTGGTTCATCCAGTGTTCCGTGTCTCTATGTTGAGAAAATGTGTTGGAGATCCTAATGCTATTGTGCCTCTTGATGTTGCTGGTGTTGTTGAGGATAACTTTACTTATGAGGAGACTCTGGTTCAGATCTTGGATAGGCAAGTGAAGAGATTGAGGAACAAGGAGGTGGTATCTGTTAAAGTCATTTGGAGGAACCAACAAATCAAATATGCTATTTGGGATGCCAAAACGGACATGCAAAAATGGTATCCTTATCTTTTCCACTCCAAAGTCTCCTATGTGATTTTAAGTCTTGTATTTTAGCCCCTATGTCATTCATATGTATTCATGTTTAAGTTAGCAAGTTTATGATGATTTTACACATATATTGAGATTTCGAAAATGATATTTTAAATGTAATATTGCATTCTTATTGGGGTTGATTTGTTTATGATCGCTCTTATCTTTTACATCTTTTTTACATTCGGGGACGAATATTCCCAAGGGGGATATATTAAAACAATCCCAAAAAGTGCTCGAAAATGTGCCTCAAAATGCCCAGAATTTTTAATTCCATATATCTCAAAATTCGTGCGCGATATTAAAAGTTAGACTTCATATTTTTATTCAGGGGGTCAAAATTGGGGGGGAAAAGGTCTAATTCTGATTTAAGAGTGAAATATTATTGATTATAATTTTGCAAGAATGCAATTTCTAGAGAGGATGCGACGTGCCTCTGTGTTAAAAAGTGCCTTTTTTTAAAGTTCAGTCCAAGACTTCTAAGTCTTTGACCTAAGTGTTCCTAAAAGTATTTTATCTACACTTAGACATATTTCACCCTCATATAATCTTAAATATTTCTCAATATTCATTGAAATACTTAGCCATATTTTCACTCCACAAATTCAAGTCTCAAACCCTTATCCAGAACTAAGGTTTTCCTTCAAGGTTCTTCTTCAAGCTTCAAGTCTTCATCTCTAATCTTCATCAAGTTTATCTCCAAGCTAAGGTATGTAGGTTCTTTCATGGGTTCTTTTCACCTATGATACCCAAACCTCTTTTTACTCAAATTGCATGATTTAAAGTTGATTTACAAATGAGTCTTGATTATTATAAAATTCACTACAGACTATGTTAAAGCTATGTGAAATTGTGACTGTTTTGCTATGTTTTGAGCTATAAAGCTTTGATATATTGTAAGTTTTGAGGAGGGGTTTTGATGTATGTTGCTTGATGGTGTTGCAAAGTGTTGATTGATGGTTTTATAATAGATTTTCTTGCATGATTTCATCTCTATATTTCATGATTTTATACTAGCATTACACATCCTCTAAGTGTTTAATAAAATGTCCGGATGTGGTTTCTTGAGGAGTTGAAGATCCAAAGCATGAGATATGATATGATTGACTACATGATAATGACATAAGCCTATGTATATGATATATACTCTTTATAAAGTGTTGCATTAGATCATGCCCGATCCGGGGGACTAAGAGCCTAGATAACCGAGGTGTGGGTTTGTACTCATCAACCAAGGTGGGGGTTTGTACTCATCAACTATGTGAGGGATTGTATTTCGTCACTGTGGTGATAAGGTATGATTACCATCAACAATATGAGGGATTTTTACCACACCACGGGGATGATGGGGTGCTGCAACCATCATCAACCAACTAAGGGGTTTGTACTTTGGAAATCTAACTTAGTCTCTTCTAAACATATGATATCCTATATGAACATGAGCTACTTAAGCATGTTTTACTTATTCATTGATCATACATGTCATATTGTTATATTATGCCTATTGCCTATTGTTACATATTTTGACTATGATGCCTAATTATTGTTGTATTGCATCCTACATACTTAGTATATTCAAATGTACTAGCGCATACTCTTGCCTATATGATATCACCATGTAGGAACCGGTGCCCAAGTTGATACTCCTCCTCCATGTGGCTAGTTCGATACTACTCAAGCTAGTTGGTCAGTCCTCTACTTCAGGGACCTTAGTCTATGTTGCTCTTATTATGCATTGAAACATTCTTCCTTATTGTCTATTTTGACTATGAGGGTGATCCTGGTTGCTTGTCTTCGCCCCCGCTCTTATCTATGTATTAGAGGTGTTTGTTGGACATATTATATATCTATGATATGAGCTTTGACTCTTTGTCTCTTGATTATGATGTTATGCCAGTTTTCCCCTTAGCTCCTATTCTTACTCTTTATGTCTTTTATATGCTTCCGCAACCAATGATGTGAAATGACAAGTTAAGAGGCTTATGTAGGGTTCTTTGGGTTCCTAATTCGTCGTGTCACATCTAGGCCCTAAGCTTGGATTGTGAAAAAAATTAAATAAAATTTAAACATATATAAAGCAAAACGTGTGTAGTCAAAAAATAGGTGTAATAAATACCCACTAGGTGCATTAAATACTTCTCCTTCCCACATTGAGTTTTTATCTTGAGATGTGCCAAAAATAATATTGTTGACACAAGCAACCGATGAGTTGGTTAATTTTGTACATTTTCTTCTCTTTCTTCATATAAAGTTACTAATTATTATAGAAACAAGGAAAAATGATCAAAAATACCCTTGAAATTTTTGAAATAGAGTAAAAATAACCCTCCGTTATATTTTAATTCAAAAATACCCCTTAGTTATATTTTTAGATCAAAAATACCCCTCCATTATATTTTTGGCTAAAAAAATCCCTCCAATTAAATTTTGGCTTAAAAATACTCCTAGTCCTAATAAAATGAAAACGGGCCAAAAATATCCCTTAACTATTAGAAATAGAGAAAAAAGCTCTTCATTAATTTTTGGCTAAAGAACACCCCTCCTTTAAAATTTTAAAATTATTATTTAAAATATCTCTCTTTCATTAAAATCCAACTTCAAAATACTTTTAAGACAATTTTGTCTGAATTTGAGTAGTCTAGATTCTTACTATATTAAAAGAAAAGCTTTTATTTATAATTGTAGCTGAATTATCTCTTGAAAATGATACTTACAATAATAATTATGTTACGTTGCTAACATGAGCATAACAATTTCTATACAAGCATCACAGGCTCGAAAAATTTTAAAAATTGAATCGTATATATTGAACTCGAGAAATTGATTGAAGGAGGAGACAATAATTATAACGAGGATGAATCAATGTTATCATTTAGAGATCCACTTTTGGCTACGCTTGCAAGTGAAATAACAGTCTCTTTTAACATGCAAAATTTAGTCTCTTACCTAATATTAGAGAAGAAAACCTCGTGGATCTCTAAATGGGTTTTCACATGGACTAATTATGTGTTGTTTTTTATCAACATAATATGTTTGGTGTTATATCTATTAGAGAGAGGTACTTTCTTTTTGCAAAATTTAAAGGAGGAGTATTTTTGAACCAAAATCTAATCAAAGGGTATTTTTGCTCTATTTTTGATAGTTCGGGGAGTATTTTTAACCTTTGTTTGCTAGAGAGGGGTATTTTTAGTTAAAATGTTAATTGATGGGTATTTTTTACCTAAAACAATTATTGATGGGTATTTTTGAGCCAAAACGTAATGAAGGGGTATATGTGCTCTATTTCAAATAGTACAGAGGTATTTTTTACCTCTTTCCCTAGAAACAATATTGAAAATTCTATTCTTGTACAATGAATATTAACCAATGACTCAAAATAACTATTGTGTACAAACAGAAAAAAGCAACCAAAATAATACGGGAAAAATCTTCTCTTTTCTATGTATTGCTCATTTTTTGTTTATCATTAATACTATTGATTTAAAGCTTCTTTAGAGAAAGGAAAATAAGTCTCAAAAACTAAAACATATATTGATTGAGCTTAGGTTTGATCAAATTTTTCTATGGATTGTCTTTCCATTTTGGTTAAGCATGACGAAAAATGGGATGCTACAGGTTTGTTCTCCTTATGAATTATTTTTTTCTCATATTAAGAAAGACAATTTATTTTATCGTTGAGTTGGTATAAAATTTATTTGAGCATATATTAAATGTGTGCATTTATTAGGTATTATTTTTTGGTGGGTAATGTTTGATTTTTTGGTTCTCATTTTCTTGAAAAAGTTTGTATCATAAATGTGAAGATGACAACATTAAGAAAAGATTTAATCCAAGTACATAAAAAAAGAAAAACTAGTTACAATGAGTTGCTAAAAAATGTATGAAAATGTTATGCTTGTAGTTATTTGGTTCTTGACTAAAGAATAATTTGAGTTGGTATATCCAAATGTGATAAAGTTGTTATGTTTTAATTTTAATTTTTTTGTTACTGGACTATTGTCAATTAGTTGGTATAGTTCTTTGTTTAATTTTTTGTATTATATGGATGTAAGTAAATACATAGGTCACTATGTCAATTACAATATTGAAGGAGTTACATTTGATAGAGCAAGTGAATTTGAAGGTTTTGTTGATACTATCGCTGCACAAATAGAGATCGATATGACCGTTGTTGATGTAGTGCTATAGTATAAGGTAACCAATGAATCCCTACTAATGTGCATCCATAATGATATAGACGTCCAGGTGTATTTGGACCAAAAAATAAACAATATGAATTTTTTCTCCAATTATCTATTATGTATAACGTGTGTGGATAGATGTATGAAAACTATATTGTATCAAAGGACTGCTGATTCGTCGACACATTCCTATACATTTGCAAATATAATCTGCCTTCTTGGTGTTGAAATAGTGGTGGAAGAAGATAATGAGGTTGTAGATGTCATAAACAATACTCAAAATGATGATGTCTTAGTAAATCAAATTTTCAAAAGTAAGAACATTATTGTAGAGGTGATGAAACACTATGCATTGTTGAAGGGATAATAATACACCATGATAAGGTCAAGTCCTATGAGGTATGTAGTTTTAGTATTGGGTTTCCTAATAGTTTTATGGGTTTTTTAGAGCAGTGCATGATAATATGGCTAAATTTAGATAAAAAGTTTGACTTATAGCATGGTTAGTGGTAGTCGAGTTTATCTCCTTATTTATGAAACTTATTTTTTCTTATGTCTAGAATATGCTTTATATTTAGCTGGGAGTTTGGTTAAATTATTGACAGTTTGGCTAATTTTTTTTGGTTGAGTGTTGGATATGTAGTTGCTAGGTATTTTTTGATTGAGAATGTAATGGTATAACAGTTAGGTTTGACAAAGACAAAAGTTATGTAACAACTTGGGTAGAAAAATAATGTAAAGGTGGTTAATTGTAATAAAATCATTGTTACTACAATTTTTTTTCTTTTTCTTTAGTTATAGTTTGCAGTGTACCAACAATGTCTGCACCTGATGTTTAAGTCTTCATGTTTGAACAATTTTAAATTGTTCAAAAATCATAAATTTTTTTATACACATACGTGTTTGATGAAAAGTAGACTGATGTTGAAGCGTCAATGTAAAAGTGGTGTGCTTGGTACAATGTGGTTAAATAAATTCATTGATCCCAAAATTAATTATACACCAAGTGAAATTAGAAAGGACATGAGGAGGGAATATGAGATCACACTGAGTTATATGCAAGCTTGGAGAGGTAGGCAAAAGGCCTTTAGTGTACTCAGTGGTCTTACTAGAAAATACCAATATATTTATACATATTAGAAAAAACATAGCCAGGGACTATAGTTAATTTAGAAAGACAGAAGATGGTCATTTTTTTGTATACATTCATTGTGCTAGATGCATGCATTGGAGACTGGGAATATTATCGACCAATAGTAGTCATTGATGGAACACATATAAAGTCGACATTCAAAAATACAATGTTGATAGTCAGCACTTTAGATCCAGAAGGTGATTAAAAGTTAATAAAATCATATAACATTTTAATGTGTTCTAACCATAGTTGAATAATTTTATTTAACAGTTAATGTAGATTACATATTGCCTTTAGCATATAGTGTGATAGACTCAGAAAATGATAATTCATGAAATTAATTTTTGCAATGTTTCAAGTTAGCATTTGGTGATAGGCATGGTATGTCTTTGTTTATGATTGGAATGAAGTCATTTGGAATATCACTGCGGTTGTCCTGGAATCTCACACTATGCTTGTATATATCATTTGTGGACAAATGTGCTGAAATAGGCGCACAATAATACTAACAAGGTGAGAAAGATATTTTTCTGCTTGGCTAAAGCATACGCAGTGGAGAATTTTGACAGCCTCATTAGTCACATAAAGAACATAAGTCCAAGATGACACGCCTATTTTGATTAAGGTTAATTTTAGTAAGTGATCGTGTGGACATTTGAGTATATAAATAGAAAACATATAACTGGACAATATAGAAAAATGTAGATAAAATAATCGTAATGCAATCGTATATCACCCATATCAGGAACAATAGAACTAATATACTTCACCAACATAAAACTCAAGAAAGACATCACATAATGTGAAATGTGATGCACACATTAGTTTTGCAAAAAATAAAATACCATGAATTTAACCAAAAACTTCTCAAGAAAAGAACCATCATGCTGCAGTACAAGTAGGGGTGAACAAAACCAAATTAAAAATCAAACTAAATCGCAAACTAAGTCAATGCGAGGAAAAAAATGTTAGACCCCGTAATTAACTAAATGGAGGTTAATTGCTCGTTCGAGAATTTTTGTGATTGAGGTGTATTTTAAATTATACTAACTTATGGTGTGGGAGTATGGGACCAAGTAAATTTTTGTGGGTAAAAATTTAGTTGAAGTCAGAAGTCCTCAATTGGATTTAAATAGGAACGTTTAGGGACCTACTTGAACAATGGGGTAACTAGGAGCCCTTGGGTGCAATTTTTAATAATTTGGAGCCTATAAATACCCCCTTTAAGCTCAAAAAAATGAAGAAAAATGTGATCTTGTCTTGAGCTTATATATAGATATATATCTACACTTAGAA
>JAOTQJ010004057.1:0-18673 GCA_025642045.1 Solanum sejunctum
TTGACTAACTGCTACTTCACAAATGAAAGAAGCGCAGACAGTTTAAAGAGCCATTTTGCTTTATTCCATCATACTCCGAAGCCAAACAATAGTCAATCTTTGATTCCATCCGAGATTAATAGAAAAACATGAAGAATGGAAACATTTCCTAAAATATCTCATAGGCTCTTATTCATAGTCATGGTGAGCTACACAACCATGAATAGGACTCTAATTGATGAAATATGTTGGACTACAAGGATCTATCAACCTAGTGATCTGATACCAAGTTTGTCATGACCCAAGCCTATGGCCTAGATGTGACACGGGAATGGATAATCCGAAGAGACCATAAACAAGCCTCACAGCATATTATTACACATCCTTTGTCATAGAAGAAGTGTAAAACATCATAAAATGAGAATAAGGGGAAAGAGGGATAAGGGATAGCTTGCAAAGCATCATCATCAAGTGACAAAGAGTTAAAGCTCATATCATAGATACATAACTTGTCCAACAAATACCTCTAAATATAAAGATAAGAGTGGGGGCCAAGACAAGGTAATCGAGCTTACCCTCATAGTCAAAGCAAAACATGAAGTAGAGTGTATCAATACAAAGCAAAGAAAAACATAGAACAAGGTCCCCAAAATTGTAGACTCACCAACTAATTTGAGTAGCACCGAACATGCCAGGTAGAGGAGGAAGATGATCAACTTGGGCTCCGGTTCCTACATGGTGATGTCATGTAGGTAAGAGTATGTATTAATATGTTTGAATATACTAAGTATGTAGGATGCAATGCAACAAGAAATAGGCATCATAATCCCAAATGCATAACAATAGGCAATAGACATAATGTGGCAATATGGCATGCATGGCCAATGCTAAAGTGAAACATACTTAAGAAACTCTCACTCATATAAGATATAATATGTGTAAAATAGACCAAATTAGATTTCCAAGGTACATATCCCTTGGGGTAAGTGATGATGCCACCCCATCACTTAGGTGGTGAAGTACTAACCCTTCACTTTATTGATGAGTACAAACCCCCAACTCGATTGGTGATAATGCCACCCCATCACCTAGGTAGTAAAGTACTAAATATTCACTTGGTTGATGAGTACAAATCCCCAACTCAGTTAGTGATGATGTCGCCCCATCAATAGGTGGAGAAGTATTAACCTTTCCCTCGATTAATGGGCACAAACCCCCCTCTCGGTTATCCGGGTTCTTAGGCCCCTAGATTGGGCATGGCCTAATGCATCACTTTATATAGAATTCATCATGTACATAATCTCATTTCATCATCATAACATCAATCATATCATATCTCATGCTTTGGACCTTCAATTCCACAAGAAACCCTGGCCGGACATTTTGTCAAACACTTAGGGGAATGTGTAATAGGGGTAAAAGATCATGCAATTTAGAAATGAAATCATGCAAGAAAATATATTATAAAACCATTAATCAACACCTTGCAATACCTCCAAGACATTCACATCAAAACCCTCATCAAATCCAACATTAGATCCTCATGAACTAAAATCACTGTGCAATAAATTTCTCAATATATAAGACTGTACATAAAATAAACTTTAAATTATGCAATATTAGTAAAAGAGAGACCTAGGCACCATGGGTAGAAGGACCCAATAGTTTAATACCCCATACCTTAGCTTAGATATTAACATGTTGAAGATTGGAGATGGAGACTTGAAGCTTGAAGAGGAACCTTGAAGGAAAGTTTTTGTTAGGATGAGGGGTTTGGGACTTGAGTTTTAGGAGTAAAAATATGACTAAGTATTTTGGGGAGTATTTGGAAATATTTATGATGATATAAGGCTAAAATTTGGCTAAGTATAGATAAAAATACGTTTGGGAAAAGATAAGCCCAGCACTTAGAATATTTGGACGAACTAAAAAATAGTGCCTATTTTGTACAGAGGCGCGTGATAGAAGCGACGCAACTTTCTTCTGGAAACTGCATTCTTGAAATTTCATAACTCTAAACCTTTGCTCTTAAATCGGGCTTAGAGCCTGTTCCCACTAATTTTGACCCTCTGAACAATAATCCAATGTCAGATTTTTGAAATAACAAATGGATTTTGGGATACATAGAATTTAAAATTTTGGGCATTTTGAGGAATGTTTTCGAGTACTTTTTGGGATCGTTTTAATATTATTCATGCTTCTAATGATTTTGTGATGTTTTAAGTTATTAAATGCTATTAATGATATCCTATAATGTTTGCCTAAGTAAATGCATGTTTCGATATATTAATAACTACCCCAATGATGGGTTTCGATGATCATGAAGTGTGGGCGTTTTTAATGGTCCTTAAAAAGAGAAATTTCCTAACATTTTGTTTGATTTATGATTGCTCTATTTAAAAAGCACAACCCACCTAGTTTCAAGTGAAGCTTTGTATGATTTATGATGATGATTAGGGCATTAAAGTTATGTTTTGGAGTAAAGACTTGTCAATGATATAAGCATGTTGATAATTTCCTTAAAAGATGTTAAAGAAAGGTCCCCAAGATGAAAGGACAATTCACACTTGGTGGTTCCTAAGTTTAAGCTACTCTTATGATTGCTACTAGGTTCCTTTTCTTATACTAACCCCTACATCTGTATCTTCCCATGGTGAAGGTCTCAGTACGGGCTGTGACAGCTGAGTTGGGGAACTTTGAGAGTGCTTAGGAGACTTTTGGTGAGCATCGACAACTCTAGCTTTTTTGCAGTCTCCTTTTTGCTGATGGCTATCTTTTTCATCCAGACATCGTCCTTGTATAGTAGAGTTTGGTATTTGAAGGTGTAATTCTGGTTTTGTATAATATAATAATTATTAGTATATGTATACGATATGTCCTTATGTGTATAGTAGCTCTGTACAACTAACTTCCAGGTTCTAAATAGGTTTTAGAATATATATTATTGTTGTATCGATTTGGTTTGGGCTAAAGAGATATGACAGATACCCTTGCGTTGAGAATTGGCTTGCTGGTAGGGGGGGCCAATAAGCACAATCATGACCAGGACAAGGTTAGTTTTTAAAAGATTCTCCGAGATGACTTTGCACTGAGTGGACTTGGGACTAGGTTTCATTCCATTTGTTGAGGCATGACCCATTAGAGCTAAATCTAAAGGTCCCTAACTATGTGCCACCATAGGACCCCTTGTACGCTAGGCTAGTATATCCAGATAGGCCATTTATATTATTAAGATGCATGCAAAGTTGACAGAGTTCCAACCGGCAAGTGGTGTCACCATGCAAACATAGAGGATTATGTTGGATTCTATATAGTATCTTACATGGTCGTATATGTTATTTAAGGTCTGCCCCCATAAGTTTATGATCCTATGATATGTAATGTCACCCAAGTTACACCTCCTTTTTAGAGGATACAATGGTTGTTGTCAAGACATGAAACCTAATAAAGGTTAGAGTCGAACCCGACAGGGAGTACTTAAACTCAATACAAATTCACCAACAAGAAGTCCTAGTAGTTAACCAAATCAATTCTCCGAAGGAGGGGGTTGCAATAATCAATAAGAAAGTAAAATAAACTATCATGAGAGACAATCAGTAATAGATAACAACTAGGTTATTATGTTCCCATTGATTCCCCAACTTAGTATCACTAGATAACCCTATTTTTGTCTAGTATATCACATGCAAAATAGTATATTAAGTTCACCAAGCCCTTTGGTCAAAGGTGAGAGGCTACTTTCACTATGCTACTTGGCCTATCTCTATAGTGTAGAATACTACCCCTTACCTATAAGTCCCAGTACAACCTCCCCTTGGTCCAATTCGGTTGATTAGATGAGAACACATCAATCGAATCCTATAAATCAATATCTTTTCCTATTCATTACAACCTTGGTCCAGTCAGTAACACAAGGCGGTTCTAATGTTATCCACCATTAGAAAACATGCATAATGAAGAGGATTCATTAATAAATACATATACCCATTCCAAGAATTCTAAATTACCCATGGGAAAACATTACAGAAGATTACTGGTTTTTAGTGATTTACGAGACCCTCTATATATCATAGGTCATTCTACAAGTTGTAGAGGAAGTTTTATGATACATTCCGGTAAGGGATGAATTCTGAAGATTAGCTCGTCGAGACATCTTGCAAGTCATAAAGCATTCTATGAGTTGTATCAATGGGTTTCGTGAAGATTTCAAGTGAAGGACAATTTCATAAAGTTAAAGATGATGAACATGCAGCACAAGCGTAAATTACTTGATGAATCATAAGGTAGTGTCATAGACTAAGGCATGGGTTTAGATACTCATGATACCCACAAGCGTAAATTACTTGATGAATATACTAAGGTTGGGTCTTAACAAAGACGCAACTCTTATCTAAAATTGTAAGTATACTAGGCCATTAGCTTTCCTCTAAACATTCCTAGTGAAAGGTCGCTCCTTCAGTAGCTCCATCTACCTCTTTTGAATCAAATTCAAGTTTTTATGGCTGAAAATATGTAGCAAACTCTAGTGATCGATAAATATCTCACAATGAACCTCCTATAGGTAATGTCACCATAACTTTAAGAAAAAAACAACCACCAACTCTATGTTATGTATAAGGTAATTCTTCTCATGTGCCTTCAATTGCCTAAAAGCATCGGCAATCGCCTTTCCTCGCTGCATTAAGACACCCCCTAGCCCAACTTCAGAAGCATCATAATATATGGTGAATTCTAAACCCTCCTAAAACAAGGTCAATATAGGGGTTGAAGTCAATAATACCTTGAGATTTTTGGAAGATCTCCTCACACTCACTAGACTAGTGAAATGACTGATTATCCAAATAAGCCTAGTCACAGGAGTTTTTATGATAGAGAAACCCATGAAAAAACTACATAATACCCAGTTGAACCTATAAAGCTGCAAATCTTAGTGGTTTATGTAGGTGTACTTGTAAAAGCTTGTATGTTGAATGGCCTGAAAAAAATGGAAAGTTGTAAAATGTTATGTCTAGTAGACTTTATGAGTCAATCTATGGCTCGTAGATGAGACCACGAGTCATTGATAGGTATCATTGACCTGAGCCTAGAAAATTGGAAAATTATAAGTTTCTAAAATTCATTACATAAGCAACAAGATGAGTCGTGAATGGAACCACGACCTATGAAAAGGATCATTAAAAGATCTTGAAGAATTTAAAATTTTTCAAAGTAAAGGGATCATCCACAAGGAGTTATTATGGCTCATAAAAGCAACCATAGATTGTAGATGGTGTTTCATGGTTTCAAGATGTGAATTCCAATAGCTCAATTTTGTGACAGATAACCCATGAACCAAATGCATGTCTTGTGGATGGGTTTATGGCCCGTGGATAGGGTCTCGTGAATGGTTTCAACAGTTTTTAAGGAATGGATTTTTGGTCATTTTCAATTTATTTAACTCCTAAACTATGTCATTGTGGCCTTCCTAACTAACTTGACTGAATCAAAAACTATAAATACTTTCCTAATTCATTCTTTCTCATTCACTCCCAAAATCTCTCCAATGTTCTTAAAAATTCTCTCTTTAAGGATTCACTTTATTGAAGTTAGGGTTCTATCTTTTGTCAAGGATATCAAGGTTATTACACTCAAATTCTTATGGTTCTTCACTCAAAATATGTAGGGCTTCATTCATGGATTAGTTCTACTAATAGAGCCAAATCTAAAACCTTTTTTTCTCAAAGTTTTGTGATGATTTGTCATGGATTTTATGATATCATTCCAAATTTTTTGATTGAGATTATTGTGTAATTTCGAGTCCTATCTATGCATGAATTATGAAGAATTACATGATTTCTATAATTTCAAAGTGAAGTATATGATTTCAAGTATATGGTGATTAAGGCTTTTTGAATAATCTAAATTGATTCAATTGCATGATTCCTCTCTAATTTTTATCTAATTGCATGATTTTAAAATAATTTTTCATGAACTGACACATGGACGTAGTTTCCTATGATAAAGGTACACCAACTACATTTTTATAAAGTATGGAAAGCATTACTTAATGATGATGATGATAATGCCATGATGATGATAATGTTATGATGATGATGGTTGTAACGATCTAGCCTAACACTGTGAAGTACCGCCAGCTCTTGGGCCTATACAATCATGAATTTGTCCCTTTAGGCTTACCCCAAAAGGCTTTCCATAGTATATAAACTAGTCTTTCACTTATATACCCAACATCTATCTTGTGTTTTGCCGATGCGGGATATCTCATATCAAGATAGGTTGTTACATACACCCCCTCTATAGACTCAGTATCCTCAATGAGGTTTGCCCCACTATATGGGATTCGCCTAGACTGAGCATTGAGGTTTCCCTCACCTCAGTAGGATTCACCTAAACTCAGTTGAACTCTAGTGCAACATCAACAAGTTTGATGCAAGAGTGGCTCTAATACGATCTGTAATGACCTGGTCCAACACTGTGAAGTGTTATCTGCTCTTGGGCCTGGCCTACTCTGTAATGAACTAGCACAGCACTGTGAAGTATAGTCCACTATTGGGCCTAGTCCGTGATGAATTATTCCCTTTGGGCTCACCACAAAAGGTACTTCACAATGTATAGACCAGTCCTTTACTTATACAGCTAGCATCTCATATAGCTAGCATCTCTTTCTTCTTTCTGCAATGTGGGACATCTCATGTCAAGATGGGTTGTTACATACACCCCCTCTATGGACTCAATGTCCTCGCTGAGGTTTGCCCTACCGCATGGGATTCTTCTAGACTCAACACTGGGGGTTGCCTCGCTTCATCAGGATTCGCCTAAACTCAGTTGAACTATAGCCCCACATCGACAAGGCTGACATAAAAGTGGATTCAATACCATCTATAATGACCTAGACTAACAATGTGAAGTATGGTTTATATTTGGGCTTAGCCCATCATGAATTTGTCCCTTTGGGCTCACCCCAAAAGTTGCCTCATAGTATATAGACCAGTCCTTTACTTATATACACAACATCTCTCCTGTGTTTTGTTGATATGGGACATCTCATCTCATGATGGGTTATTACTTACACCCACTCTATGGGCTCAACGTCCTTATTGAGGTTTGCCCCACTACATTGGATTTTCCTTGACAGAACATTGAGGTTTGCCTTGCCTCACTAGGATTACTTAAACTCAATTTAACTCTAGTTCCAAATTGATAAAACTAGCATAGTAGTGGCTTTGATACCATCTGTAATGACCTGGACCAACATTGTGAAGTATTCTCCGTGCTTGGGCCTAGCCCATCATAGTTTGTCCTTTTGGGCTCACCTCAAAAGGCATCTCACAGTATATAGACCAATCTATTACTTTATATACCTAGTATCTCTCCTGTGTTTTGCCAATGTGGAATATATCATCTCAAGATGGGTTATTACAATGGTGATGATGATATAAAGATAAAGGTGACTCAAGACCCTAATATTTATGCAATAATAATGATAAATGGGGAATGTACCCATACTATATGAAAGTTATGTAGATAACTATTCCTAAGAGATAATATGTTTTCGTGAAGCTATAGTGATTATTTACAAGCTATGCAATTATGATTTTTATAAAGTATGAATTATATTCAAAACTATGTATATGTATGATTACGTCTTCAGTGAGATATGACTAAGCACTGAATGAGCATGTGTGAGGGGGACAATCAACAAGATTCCTTATATAAATCCTCAAGTCTCAAAACTACGTGGCACCGTAGGTTGATGATTATGTGCCTACAAGGCTAGACTTTGGATGTAGTTAAAATGATGTTCATCTTATACTCACCGTTCTAGGGTTAAGCCTAAAGGGTGGGATCTTTTATGTTTATATGATTCTCACTGTCCTAGTGTAGAGCCTAAAAGGTGAGGATTGATTTTACCTTAGCAAAGTATACTCCTTTTTCTTTTGGAGTAGATAGATTACCAGGATTCCATGTAGTAGTTCGCATTGTCTTATTATCTGTTATGGTCTTATTCTCACATATGTATATTAGGATTATGAAAGGTTTTTATGATGCTTCTTATAATGATTTTAAACATGCATTGATCATTCATGTTGTGTCCTTATTCTATTAATTAGGATTATGCATATTTATATTATGTTGTGATATTTCTTGATGTATGATATACCTATATACATAGTACATTCCACGTACTAATGCATACTTCTTTTCCTACATGATATTAACCACGTAGGGATGGATGACAAGACTACTCTTCCATTTCATAGCTACATTTGGAGTTGAGCTTTGAATACTAAGTGGTGAATACCATGCTTCGGGAACAATCCCTATCATATGATGCTTTCCTTATGTTGAGATATTATGAATTTTCTTTTGATGTACATCTTAAGGGTAGTTATGTTCTAGTCCCCCCTCCCCCCTAAGATTTTATGATGGGAAGTCCTGATTTGGACTTTTCATGATGTAATTACCCTAAGGGAAGCATTTGACTTATATGAAGTTATATTTTTGTTTCTACTCTTTTATATTTTTCTTATTTTATCATATGTATGCTTATGACATGATCAAGAGACTTGAATGGGGTGCCTTCGTGTGTCACATTTGCCATGTCACAACTAGGCCTTAGGTTCTGTCTTGACAGACTTGATATCCGAGTACGAGGTTTGAAATCATCCTAGAGAGTCTAACATGTCACATCTAATAGAGTATTGTTCATAGTTGTGAAGCGCGCGATATCTATGAGCCAGAGGCTATGAGACATTTAGGAAATTTTTGATATTTTTTTTATCTATGTTATGCCTTCAAGACTCTCATTCCCTAAGGATTATCCTTGATATTTTTAGAAAATGTCTCCATGACATGCTCCATTGCCTGGGGGAGTTAATGCTAGTGACGACCAAGCTCCTCCAATACCTCAAGTTCCTCAAGGCCCTCAAGCTTACCAAGTTAACAATAATGAGTTTTAGGATGCTATTACAATTTTGGCTCAAGTTATTGCTTCCCTAAAGACTCCTACCATGGATTATAGGATAAGAGATTTTTCTAGGATATATTCCTAGAGTTTCATGGTTCTAAGGTGGATGAGGATACACAAGAGTTCATTGGTGAGGTCTACAAGGTGGTGGACATCATGGGGGTATCTTTAGAGAAGAAGGCCAAATTTGTGGATCACTAAGTTAAGGGAGTTGTTCCAGTCTGGTTCACACAATTGAAATTTGAATGAGTTAAAAGAAGGATCTATTGATTGGGAGATGTTTAAGGCCTCTTTGATTGATCATTTCTTCCTACTTAAACTATGGGAAGCTAGAGCGGTAGAGTTCATGAATTTGAGGCTAGGTGGTATGAGTGTGAGGGAGTAGGCCTCATGTTCACAAAGTTCTCCAAGTATGCTCCATCATTGGTGGCGAACTCTAGGGTCTACAAGAATAAATTCACCTTGGGTGTGTTCGACATAGTGAAGATGGAGTTTAAGGCTGCAATGCTCATTATAGAGATTGATATTTCTAGGCTTATGACTAATGTTGAACAAGTAGACGTTGAGAAACTTCAAAAGATGAGGATGAGAGAGTCAAAAAGGGCTTATTTTGATGTGGATTTCTCATGCTAGGTCTGATGGTGGCCGTTTCCAACAATGCCAAGGGATGTCTAAAGGTACTTCTCAAAGGCTTGATAAAGAAAAGGTGTCTGACCTTAAGGCTCAAGGTGAGGTACTGAAGGGAGGTTCTATTCCACCTAGGTGTCTTATATCTGGGAGGAACCATATTGGTGAATGCTTGAGAGATTCCATGCATGTTTTGATTATGGAAAGATGGGACATAAGATTCTCGAGTATTCTAATATGTATACCTAAGGTAGATATGCACATCCTTGAGCTCAGATCAAAGAGGGAAAGTACAACAAAGTTCTCAAGCTCAAGGAGGTGGTCCATGTGGTAATAGGTGTTACATTGCATGTTAGGCAAGAGGTTGAGGAGTCTCTCGATGTGGTTATTGGTATGTTAAGAGTCTTTATCATAATATGTATGCTTTGCTTAACCATTGTGCTAATACATATTTTATTACTCCTTAGCTTTCCATGAAGTTTGATGTCTCTTCTGAAGTCTTGTTATAACTTCATTCGACCTATACTCTAATTGGTAAGTCAATCCCAACCATTAAAGTCTATAGGAATTATGCCTGTGTTGTTCTTGCATAAAGTTTTTCCATGTGATTTGTTGAACTTAATATGATTGATTGTGATGTTATTCTTTGTATGGATTAGTTTCATGCATCTGTAGTTTTACTGATTGCAGAACCCATTAGGTCACATTCTAAGATCCTAATGAACCTATCCTTCAATAGAAGAGATCAAATTTGATATTCAAGGGGAAGCTTATTTCTTGTTTAAAGGCTATGAAAATGATCGGCAAAGTTTGCATATAGCATGTTGTCTGAGTCTAATATTCCTACTCTTGATTTGGTCTGTATATTTAACGAGTTGATGTCTTCCTCGATAGTTTGCCCGATATTCCTCTTGTTAGGAAAATTGAATTTAGCATTGATCTTTTACCCAACACTCAACCTATTTCTATACTTCCATATTGAATAGCCCCGGTAGAGTTAAAAGAATTGAAGAAACAATTAAGGGACTATCTTGATAAACCATTCATTGAGGCTAGTGCGTCACAACAACTATTGGACTTTCTTGATAAAGGGTTCATTAAGCCTAGTACGTAGAGGTAACAATTTCAATCCATATAAGGTAAAAGGAACTCATTTTACACATATTTATTTTAATGGAGCACTCATATTTTCTAAATAGGTGAATATGGGTTGACCTATTTTAAGAGTTCATACAAATATGATCAAAATAGATTAAATATGGGTACCCATATAGACCCATAGATACCCCAACTCATACTAAAATAATTCTTAATTGCTCTAAAAAAATTTTGTGCACATGACATTTTTTTATGTTTTCTAAAAACAATTGGACCGGGGCGGGGTGCAAAAAAAGTATCAATTTTTTTATTTTTTATTGGGGTGAAATAAATACCAAAAAATTGAAAAATAAAACCAAAATAAATCAATTCGATTTTTCAATTCTATGTCAAGGTTGGGGGGAACTTTTTTATTATTTAGGCGGACATAAATACCAAAAAATTTAAAAATTAAATAAAACTAAACTAATTAGGTGGGGTCGCAGAAGACAAAAAAATAACTTTTTAAAAAATTTTTAGAATCAAACCAAACTGATTTAGTTTTTTGGTTCGGTGTTGGGTTGGGGGGCAAAAAATAATTAACTTTTTAAAATCTTTTCATTGAGGCAGGCATAAATACTAGAAAATCAAAAAATTGAACCGAACCAAACCAAACTAATTCAATTTTTTGGTTCGATGCCCAGGTGGGGTGGGGGCTGAAATTGATATTTTTTTAAGTTTTTATTGGGGCGGGCATAAATACCTAAAAATTAAAAAAATATATCAAACCAAACTAATTTGGTTTCTCGATTTGGTGTCATGGTGGGTGAGAGGAGGCAAGAAAATTAGCTTTTCTTTTAATTTTTTTTAGGGCGGGCATAAATACCAAAAAATTAAAAAATTGAACCGAACCAAACTAATTCAATTTTTTAGTTTAGTGTCGAGGTGAGGGGCAAAAAAGATTAACTTTTTATAATTTTTTATCAGGCGGGCATATATACCAGAAAATTGAAAAATCAAATCAAACTAATTGGAATTTTTAGTTCGTTGTTTGGGTGGGGGTGATGTTCATGCTCCAACAATAAAGAAGTCACAGTCAGCAATAAATCTAACCAAAGTGTAGGGTCGAATCCACAAGAAATATGTGACTTGACTATATAGATCCACTATCAATCATTTCAAGCATAAATTACCATATTCTTTAGAATTGGGGGGGTGGGGGTGGGAGGGCTTGTGGTTCAAAATGAAGAACAAAAATAAACACTATGCTATTTATGCCAGAAGACACTAAATTTTAGGGAAAACTTGGGAATTATTTTCCCATGATTCATTGACTTAATTACCCTAGACAACATAACCCTAATTAAGAATTTACATGCAGGATGATAACTTAAGTTCTTCTAGCCCTCTTGTGAAGGTGAAGGTCGAATTTCACCATGTCACTTTGTCGACAACCATAATGTGCCAACTAATCGTTACTCATTGTCCCAGTCAACCTCCCCTTGGTCAGGTATGGTTGATTAGACGAGAACATATCAATCGATCCTATCATTTTGTAACACCCCACATCTTACATTACTAGTACTATGCAAATGAAACGTGATATGGCTTTTCAAATTAGTGCCAATCTTTTTAAAAGTGCTAGAATCTCAAAATAGAGGGCAATATGTATGTCTAACGCTAAAGAGGGGCGAGCGTAAATAAGTTTTAAGTCCAATTGAGGAGATCACAACCTTAAATAAGGTGAAAGAAATGAGGTGCTTGTAGTACTTAGGAAGCTAGTAGGTGAGTCACCTACATGCTTAACTAAACTATGATAGCTAAACGGAGACGAGACCTGAGGCCAAATCTGTCCAACTCCGATAATGTAACTTTAGACGAGACCTGAGGCCAAGTCTTTGTTAAAAGTGTAACTTTAGACTATGTTTTACCATCGTAACTGGACAATACGTACAACACAAGGTGAATAATAGAAGGGACCAAGTACATCACAACCCACTTGACTAATTGGGCCCAAGCTAAGTGAAGAGAAATTAGGAAAATGGGTAGCCAAGGCCTCATCAACATTTAGACTCATTTAGGCCCAAGTGTTAGGGTCAAGCTGATCCATCACTAGCTTATTAATATGTGTTAATATGTGGTCAAATAGTCAAGAGAAAGTCAGCCAAAGAAACCCTTTAAAAGGGCTCAAAACAGTCCCTTAAGTCATTTCACTTTGAAACAATTTTCAGCTTTCCTAAAGACTTTCTTTTACTCTTTACTTCACTTCGCAACACAACAAATAAAACCCTCTAGGATTCCTGAAGGAAACTTCAATTTTGAAAGCTAATGTAAAGGGAAATATACAAGTATTTGGTATACTTTTTCCATTAAAAATAAGAAATATGTGTTACTTATGCTTGTTAACAAAGGTCGGACAACATGTGTTTAGAAAGTTGTTGAACATTTGCTTTTTTTAAGTGAACACTCTATGGCTTGTAGGATGGATTATGAAGAGACCTTAATGTTCTTAACATGTTTTAAGTTATAGATATTAATCTAAGGCAGCTGCAGTGATTTTATTTCACTTAAAATCGAGTTTTATTGTGCTATCTTAAGTATGATTTTGATTGTAACTTGTGGTCTGATAGATGGAAGGTTATTGCCTCATATCCTTTATGAATGCTTTTTACTATTCTAGGAATGTTTTCACGCTATTCTTATGTACCAATATGTGGAGTACAATTTGGTTAAAGTCCATGTAATTTTGACTTGTTGATGCCAAGACATAGGCAAATGGCGTAATATTGTGCTACCTGATTGCATGTAGTGGAGAGTTGGTGTGTGCTATAAATTATGGATTGTTTTAAACAAGTTAAGGAAAAAACTAGGGTATATACACTATGTATATAGAATGGGTATGAAAAACATACGCTTAGGGGTGGAAAGGATGAAATAATGTGGTTGGGTCAATGCTTACGGGTTGCTGCCCGAAGTTTATTTTCAAATTAGATTAGACCGCAAAGACATGTTTAGTACTTACTAATGCTTATTTTATTACCCACACTAATGTGGATCACTACTTGAGAGAAAAAGAGGTTACTTTAAGGTAATAATAAGGTCATACAACGAGATATGTAAAGCTACTCGATTTCATATTACTTGGCATGAAATCTAGATTCTTCGTTCATATATAGAGGCTCTTGCCCACTCTGACGTAACAAACAACCATGTCTTCAATCTTTCATATATTTATATGCTCTCATACATAGTCACCTGCAAACCTACATACATACTTAGATACCAAGATACACGAGTTTGTTCTACTAAATAAAGTTCATAAATAAAGTACATCCTATGCACTTCATTATTTGTGTAATCTACTCCTTTAATTATGGTACTGTCTTTTATGATTATTTACATGTCATAGGCTATATCTACAATCTTATAGTTCCAACGTTATGACCACCAAAAGAAGCATCTCAAAAGTAATTGAAAGATAAAGTATATTGCCTATTGATGGGTGGTAACCCGAGGGGTGGAAGAATCACCTAGCCAGGGTCAATCCTATCACAGGGGGTAGCCTAAGGGATGAAAGGAAAAATCTAGCCAGCGCCGACCTTGATATAAATTTACCAGATTATCTAGTCATATGTATGATATGCTATGCACAGATTATACAGTAAAGGTAAAGTAACAAAAAGAATATAAGGTACATGATCCCACAGTATAACTAAAGGTGGTCTCTTATCCTTACACTAGTGCATAGTTTCATTTGAGTTGTTACTTCATATACAATATTTCCTACCTTATATATTCAGTACATTATCTTGTACTGACGTCCCTTACAGAAGACCTGCATTTCATGTTGTAAGTACAGGTGCTAGTAAATCTCCTAGTAGGAGTGTAGGATATCTAGCTGCTGTTACCAAGCTCCAGGTTGCTTCAGAGCTTTGTGTGTCTAGAGCTTATATTCTTGTATTGTATAATTAGTCGAGGCGGGGCTTGTCCCGACCCTTATCAGATACTTTTCCTTATATAGAGGCTTTGTAGACTATGTAAATTAAAGTGTGGTCATGTCTCATGCTTTAGACACCGTGGCCCCAACGACCTAGTCATATGCATTTCCTTTTGGCTTTTTATTACTGTTTACTTTTTTAAATGCATGTTGATTATATAAATACCTTATAATTTTTATAGAAAATGCATGGATATAGGTTGGTTCTCCAAAACCTTTTTGGCAATGGGTGCTAGTCCACTTTAATTGGACTTTGGTCATAACAAAAGTGGTATCAGAGTGGGCCATACTAGGGTGTCTACAAAGACATGAAGCTCCAAGTATAGGTGCAAGTGGTACGAATAGGGCAGCTAGCACGAGGATATGTGACTTCCTTAATTTGGACCCTTCATCCTTCACTAGGTCAGATCCTAATGAAGATCTATAAGATATTATTGATAAGATTCAACGCACTTTAGATATTATGCATATGAATACAGAAGTTGTTGAGTTAGCGACATATAGGTTGAAGGGTATGGCTATATTGTGGTATGAAGCTTGGAAGCAAACTAATAGTATAGATGCACCTCTAACTACCTAGAAGGAGTTCAAAGAGGCATTTCTTGACCATTACTTGCCATTAGAGATCTAAGAGGCCCGTGCAGATAAGTTATTGAACCTCTACCAAGGGAATATGAGGGTGAGGGAGCATAGTCTTCCATTTAATTCCCTGACTAGGTATGCTCCTAATATAGTTGCTACTATGGCAAATAGAGTTTATCGATATGTGGATAGATTGGATATGTATCTGGTCAGACACTGTACCATCACTTCCATGAACAAAGACATGGATATAGTGAGAATGCAAGCTTTTGCACAGAAATTGGAGGATCAGAGGCAACGAAAAAGGATACAAGAGTTAGAAAGGGCACAGTCCAAGAGGCTAGGTTTATAGGGCAATTTACACCACCCAAAAGTGAGCTTAGGCCTCGATTTTCTAATAGACCACCTAGGCCATCATCCTCTTACTCTGCATCCAGTGCTCCACTATGACTTCAAGGGTCTAGAAGAAATCAGTTTGGTCCAAGAAGTAAAGGGCAAGGGGCCAGAACAGCGGGATATTTAGCAGGCCAGTAAATGACCCTTACATAGCCTTGTAAATAGTATAGAAGAAGTCATTCAGGTATATGTCATGTTGGGATAGACACTTGTTATTGGTATGGTACGCTAGGGCATTTGATGAGAGATTGCCCGAGGAGACACATGGGTGATATAGCACAACATACTAGATCAGTTGTTATATCATCATCATTAGTTCCTCTAATAGATACGGGTCAACAAGCACCGATAGGTCGTGGTACAGGTGTTAGAGGGGCAGCTAGCTCTAGCAGAGTCTAGAATCGCACTTATGCTCTGGGAGTCGGCAAAATTTGAAAGCTTCACCCGATATGGTCACAAGTACATTGTCCATCTTTTCACATAATGTATATGTATTAATTGAACCTAGTTCTACACTATCATACAATACTCCATTAGTTGCTGGGAAGCTTAAGAGAACACCCAAATTATTGAACAAAACATTTGAAGTGTCCACACTAACCGGTAAATGTATTATGGCTAGAAAGTTTTATTATGACTGTGTACTAACTGTTTGTGACTGTGACCCATTAGCTTACCTTATTGAGCTGGAAATGGTGGAATTTGATGTTATAATGGGTATAGATTTGTTAAATTCTTGCTATGCCACAATGGATTGTTGTACTAAGAGAGTGTACTTCCACTTTCCAAATGAGGCAATTCTTGAATGGGAAGGCAATATTGGGGTGCCAAAGAGTAAGTTTACCTCTTATTTAAAGGCCAAAAAGATGATATCTAAGGGGTGTATATGTCATTTAGTTAGAGTAAGGTACATGGAGGCAGAATCACCAACACTTCAATCATTTCTAGTAGTGAATGAATTTGTTGATGTGTTCCCTAAAGAACTTCCAGGCTTACCTCCAGAACAAGAAGTAGATTTTGGTATTGACTTACTTCCAGGCACACAACCTATTTCCAATCACTCCATATAGAATGGGCCTGGTAGAATTACGTGAATTAAAAGAGCAGTTAGAACACTTAATGGAGAAGGGTTTTATAAGACCAAGTGTGTCCCCTTGGGGTGCACCAGTGTTATTTGTATGCAAAAAGGATGGCATCTTGAAAATGTGTATCGACTATCGACAATTGAATAGGGTGACAATTCAAAATAAATACCCCCTCCTCATGATTGATGATTTATTTGATCAGCTACAGGGTGCCAAATGCTTTTTCAAAAATTGATTTGAGTTCAGGGTATCACCAAGTAAGGGTGAAGGAGAAAGATATACCGAAGTTTGCTTTCAGAACACGCTATGGTCACTTTGAATTTCTTGTTATGTCATTAGGGCTAAGAATGTACTAGCAGTTTTTATGGATCTGATGAATAGGGTATTCAAGACATTCTTAGATGTGTTCATCATAGTATTTATAGATGACAATTTGGTATATTCAAGATTATAAGAGGACCATGCAAATGACTTACGGCAAGTGTTATAGGTTCTTCGTGATCGACAATTGTATGCCAAATTTTTGAAATGTGAATTTTGGCTAAAATCAGTGGCATTCTTGGGTCATAGTTTTTTCTATGAGAGAATAAGAGTTGATTCATAAAATATAAAGGCTATGAAAGATTGTCCAAGGCCAACGACACCCACAGATATTCGGAGCTTCCTAGAGTTGGCAGGTTATTACAGAAGGTTTGTTAAAGGTTTTTCTTCTATTTCTGCACCTCTAACGAAGTTGACATATAAGGCAACCATGTTCCAATAGAATGATACATGTGAAAAGAGCTTTCAAGAACTAAAAAATAAGCTAAGTTCTGCACCTCTGCTAGTATTTCTAGAAGGCTCCGATGGGTATGCAGTGTATTGTGATACTTTAGGAGTTGGCTTAGGGTGTGTGCTGACACAACATAGTAGGGTAATTGCTTATGCATCTAGACAACTATGACCATAAGAGAAAAACTACCCAACTCATGATCTTGAGCTAGTAGCGATTGTATTTGCTCTAAAAATATGGAGCCTCTATTTGTATAGGGTTCACATTGCCATATATACTGATTATAAGAATATATCTTTAAGAAGAAAGACCTAAACATAAGACAACGGAGATGGCTAGAACTAATAAAGGATTATTACATTGATATACTTTACCACTTAGGGAAGGAAAATATGGTAGCTGAGGCTCTAAGTCATAAGGTAATCATGAATATTGGTGATCAGGTCATGGTAAGTCAAGGGGTGGCTAAGGATTTACAACAACTAGCTAATTTTGGAGTTTGCCTTCTTGAAACCTCAAAGGAAAGGGTTGTTGTGCATAATGCTACAGAGTCTTCATTGGTAATGGATGTGAAATAAAGATATTTAGAGGATCCTATCTTACGATGACTTAAAGACAAGGTGAGTAAGGGTATGATAAGGGACTTAGACCTTACACAAAATGGGGTACTTTATTGTCAAAATAGACTATGTATGCCTAATATTAATAGACTAAGGAAGAGGATAATGGAAGAAGCCCATCATTCCTGATATTCCATCCATCCAAGATCAACTAAGATGTGCCATGACCTGAATGGAATAGTTTGGTGGGGAGGGATGAAAAAGGACCTTGCTAACAAGTGATAGTAGAACACCAAAAGCTAGGAGGTTATATGCAATGTATAGAGCCTCCAACATAGAAGTGGGATATGATCAATAAAGATTTTGTTACCGAGTTGCCTTGCTTATTTCAGAAGTTTGAATCCATATGGGTAATAGTTGATAGACTCACAAAGTCAACACACTTCTTGCCTGTCAGGAGTGATTATACAACTGAAGAGTATGCCAAGCTATACCTCAAAGAGATAGTCAGGGTACATGGAGTCCCAATCTCCATTATATCTAATCGGGGGGCTCAATTCACTGCAAAGTTTTGGAAGTCCTTCCAAAGGAGTTTAGGAACACAAATGAATTTGAGTACAACTTTCCACC
>JAOTQJ010004097.1:7843-18667 GCA_025642045.1 Solanum sejunctum
CATATGAAGGGTTTTGGCAATAAAATGAGTAATGAAAGAGAGAGTGGCACCTGGATCTATCAATGCATACACATCAAAATAGAAAACCTTTAACATATCGATGACGATATCGGGCACCTCATCCACCCCTTGCCTTCCTTGAAGAGTCGATAATCTATTTTTCCTTGGAACACCCCCTTGTTGGCCTACCTTAGCCCTTGGACCTACATTAGCACCTTGGACTTGTGGACGATCATCTCTACCTTTGTTTTGAGAATGAGGACAATCAATAAACTTATGACCCACTTCACCCCAACCAAAGCAAGCATGGGCTATTGTGGTTCTTTTCATACCTTGGGCATCTAGGATTTGTTGTGCCTCCATTACCACCTTGGAATCTTGGGTTAGACACCCTATCATTGGAAAACCTCTTATTAGAAGCATTGGAAGACCTTTGGCATTGGAACTTGTGGCCTTGAGGAAATTGGCCACCCTTGGAACATTGGAAACCACCTTCATAATAAGCCCTCTTTGACTCACCACTTCTTCTTTTTCTAAGTTTTTCCCCCTCTAGTTGCTTGGCATATGTCATGAGTTGGGAAAAATCCAGACCACCTACTAGCATGGTGGTTCGATACTCCTCATTAATCGAGTCGGACACTTCTGACACAAATTTGTTCATCCTTGATCTAGGTTCGACAACCAATTGTGGAGCATACTTGGAGAGCTTGTTGAACTTGAGGGCATATTCCCTTACACTCATGGAACCTTGTTTAAGGTTCATAAACTCCATCATTTAGCCTCCCTTAGCTCCATATGAAAGAATCGATTAAGGAATGCGTATTTGAATTCCTCCCAAGGAATAGCATCATCATCTCTCCTCTCTAATTTCTATTGGGTGAACCAAATTTGGGCCACACCTTTGAGTTGGTAGCCACTAACTCTGCTTTCTCTTCTGAATTGACCCCCAAGATAGATAGCACTTTAAATACCTCATTGATGAACTCTTGGGGATCTTCTTTCTGCTTGGATACATTGAACTTAGTGGGTTCATTCTTGTGAAATCCCTCACCCTAGAGGCCGGAGTGAGAGCATGAAGGGCATGGGCCCCTTGGTCATTTGGCTGGTCATAGCACGAGCCAACATTGTTATAGCATCTCAGAACTCTTCTTGGGCTACTACTCCATTTTGAGGAGCTTGAGGAGCAGGAGGGTCCGGTTGCTCCTTGGGAGTATGGGCTCTCCTTAGTCTTCTCCTTCGAATTGACATAATCTAGAAGGAAAAAAGGTCATTCATTAGGGCAAAATCCTTATAGTTACACCTAAAGCACGATATAGACCATGGAAAAGTGAAACATTTCCTAAAATACCTCATAAACTCCTATTCATAGTTTTGGCGCGCTTCACAACTATGAATAAGACTCTAATCGATACGGTATGTTGGATTTTCAAGGACCATTAACAACCTAGTGCTCTGATACCAAGTTTGTCATGACTCAAGCCTGAGCCCTAGACATGACACGACGAATGGAAACTTGAAGGGACCCCAAACAGGCCTTTCAGCATGTCAATCACACATCCTTGGTCATAGAAGAAAAATAAACAACAAAAACAGATATTGGCATTAATAAAAGCATAAAAGAGTCAAATTCATAGTATAAGTACATTATAATATCCAACAATACCTCTAACATGGAATAGAGCGACAACCGAGACACTTTCTGGGATCACCCTCATAATAACAAATGTTCAACATAAAGAAGTTTCAAATAGCAAGAGTAATGTAGATAGTGTCCTCGGACGTAAGGACTTACCAACGCTTATCTTCAAAGTACTGAACTAGCCATGTGGAGGATGATCAAAAGGTGCTTTGGTCCGTACATGGTAATATCATATAGAAATAGGGTATGTATTAGTACATTTAAATGTAATAAGTATGCAGGACGCAATGCAACAAAACATAAGCCAATATAGTCAAAATGTATAATCATAAATAATAGATATATAATCTCAATATGGTATGTATGATCAATACTCATAATAAAACATGCTTATAAATCATTCATCTTGCACAAATATATATAGCACATATATGCGAGAAGAGACCTTAACCAACATAGACCAAGTAGCTACAACTTGGAATCCAAGGCATGACACCTCCTTGGTCAGTTGGACGGGTATGATACTCCCGACTAGGTGTGGTCTACTTGTCAAGGCTAACCAAATATGATAACATGACTAGATAGATCTACTAGTATATCAATGATAATAATCATAACTCTATGGTTGCACATAGTTTAGAGACTAAAGACTTTATATAAGGACCCTTTGAGTCAAGCCCCCATCTTAAGCCTCAATCGATGTTAAGTAAATTCCCATGAAATACTTCAACTAATCATACTTTAATAATAAAATGAATAGCTTGTAATAACATGGCATGAGTAGCTCATAAACATGCTTGACCTCTAGTAATGAGCCTAACTTGAACATAAGAGTAGATCATAGTCATACATGAACCCTTACTTTAACATGAATGGCTCACAAGAGGTACAAATCTTGAAATAGGGCTTAACTTGATACTTGTAAAATCATAGATGATTTTCATGAATTAAATACATACTTGACAGTCCTTAATCATTATATAGTCACTTAACTTGTAAATCATAAAATAGGTCATCAATAACTTGAGAATTATGGACTTGACATTTTATCAAACACATGGTGAGTTCATGATACTTATTCAAAATCATAAAATTCAAGAGTCAAATAGGATAAGTAAACTTACGAACATGGAGTAAAACCCTCGTGTAGGGTACCTTGAAATCTATTACAAAGACTCATGATAATTCATAATTTTATAGCTCAAAACATGTATAGTCTCAATAGACAAAATCAATTCATAGTACAAGGTTGAAATAGATAGTCATGCATAATCAATCAATATGTCATAAAATCCAACATAATTTTTGCTCATAATTCATATTAAGAGATCCCATACATAATAAAACTTGGAAACATACAATTTTCATGAAAAGGAAAGGTTGGGCTCCATGGGTGAAAGCACCTAATGGATCAAACTCACATACCTTAAACCTTGAATTCTTTGAGGTGAAATTGAAGTAGTTTTAGAGCTTGAAATGAATTCTTATTGTGCTCCAAAGGTGAGCTTGGGATCCATAGATTTGAATGAGAGAACTGATAGAGTCTTAGAGGGGTTTGAGAGAGGGTTTTGTGAGTTATAGAGTTGAAAAATGGCTAAGTATGAGTGATTTCACATTTTTGTGGGCATGGGATTATGACCCAATGCCCTTGGGACCATAAGAAAACTTAAGGAAAATGTTGTACTGGTTCGCATCCAGTCCGCAACATAGACCAAACGTGAACAATAAATTGCACGAAGGAGAAATTGTACTGCTTCGTGCCCCTAGCGCATTGCGGCCAGGGTACGGATGTTCTCTGGAAATTGAAAATTAGCAAAAATTATTTTTTTTCTATGGGTCCTCTAAAATCTGGATTACACCGATTTTTCACTCAATTTTGCCCCCTAATGGAGAATATGAAGTCGAATTTTTGATATCATGCATAGATTTTGAGATATACAATAATTACAATTATAAACATTCCAAAGCACATTTTGGGGTGTTTCAATATTAGATTCAGATGAACATGATAACATAATATCCTTAGCTTGTTTGGATATGATACTAGTCAGATCATACCCATAGTCATACCAAAATCATCATTTGTTTGTGATGCAATTATTTCAACTAATTTCTCCCCGCTCTATATCATGTATAATCTGACCGTCTCCATAGATTTTTTGATATAGTGGATATGTAGAGATAACCATCATAAGAGAAAGCTCATTTTTATTTGGAACTATTGTCCTACATCTTTTGCCTTTATGACTTGTGAAAAGCTCATTTTTATTTGGGACTATTGTCCTACATCTATTGCCTTTATAACTTGTAGAGCAAAATCAAATTGTTTTAATTCTATATTTTATTCATACCATTAAAAACGCTCATATATATTATATTATGTCTTAATATATAAGGACATTGAGTCTCTCCAACCTTCAAACCTAAAAAAACTTAACATTCACTTTTGCTTACTCTAAAACTAGAACACAATACACTATAAGAGAATAGCTATTAGCTACTGATTTTAGATAAAGAACGCAAATTTCAAGCTAATTACATCATTACCATCAAACTTAGATAGTAATTTTGTCATTTAGCTAATTTATGTCTATAGCTAAATGTCTATTCTCTTGTGCAGTTGTATACATGCCCGTTTTTGCTTAGACTTGGGGGTTATTCTCCCTAATAGAAGATAGGTACACCGAAAGAAAAGGATGAGGTGACTTTGGCCTCTGGGATTGTTGTTATTGTTGTTTTATTCCATGACAAGAGAGTTTTTGCTGCTTTATCTCGATGATATCACCCAAAATTCCCATTGGAGTTGTTGGTATAAGTTGGACCACTAAAAGGGTAATAATTAGGATAATGAAAAGGTATCGACAAAGACCCAATTTGGCAATTGTTATTGTAAGCAAGTCTATTATTATTGATCTTACGAGGACTTGTTGTTTTCATCGTAGGAGTAAGGGTCATAGTTTGAATGTCATTGATGCTAGGGCGACAACACTCCACTAGAGTTTGACTATTCTGACGACAAAAGTACTTTTAAGCATGACTGGCTTCTTGAGTTGGTAACTTTGAAACAACATAGTACCTTGAGATGCTCTTCCAATCTCCTTTCCCAAATTATTTAGTCCCATAAGAAACAACCTACATATATCATGCCACGTGTTTAAAAATTATTGAAAAAAGAGTAAATTGAAATAAGATTTATAACAAAAAATTAATTCAAAGTGTTTAAGTTTATATGCATTGATCAACAAACTAAAGTCAGTTTTACATGTTGCAACAGGT
The DNA here is from genome assembly GCA_025642045.1 of Solanum sejunctum. Lineage (NCBI taxonomy): Eukaryota > Viridiplantae > Streptophyta > Magnoliopsida > Solanales > Solanaceae > Solanum > Solanum sejunctum. Next base: position 12,759 of record JAOTQJ010004097.1, read on the forward strand.
GACTTAAAAATTTTATTTCTAGATTCATCGAAAATGAGGATTAGACATTCCGTATATATCAAAATTGAAAGTATTGGTGATATCAACATGCATACAATAGAAGTAAACCAAATCAACTAAAAAACAAAAAATACAATTTTTGATGGAAAAATATTTTTTTAAATTATTGTATAGATATGTAGTATCAATTTTCTTGTTTTAGGAAGAAAGGTGAAAAGGTTAAGTGTGTGTGCGTGTGGAGGAAGGTGGGAGTAATAAAAGAACTTAAACCAATTAAATCCTCACTATGCTAGATGCAAAACAATGAAACTTAAAACAAAAAAAAAATTAAATCTAACATGCAGAAGATAACCATGAAAATATGTGTGAAAACATAAAACTAAACATTTAGATGTAGTTGTTTATGTAAAAAATAGTCACAACTTAAGAAAACAAGAGAAAAAAGATAGAATTCTATTTAATTATTGGTGTTCTCCTTCGGTCCATGGAATTCTCCTTTGCCAGCAACGTGAATGACTGTTTTCCACTTGAGGCAGCTAACTATTAAGTGATGAGTTATTTTACCCTGTCACTTGGTGATGCTGATGATCATCATCATCACGGATCAACAACAACAACAAAAACATCATTGTTGTTTGTCGAATTCGCTATTTGAATGTCTTTGAAGAGGGTGATGTATTGATTTTTTATTTCCTCCAGGACTTATGTGAAAATTTTGAAGCAACAAATTCAAAAAAAGTTTGAGAACTTGGATTATTGTACCTAGAAAAAGCATTTTGAAAATACTATTTCTCTTTAGGAATCCATCAATCTGTTTGTGCAAGAACCTCACAATTGTCATGAGATGATGCACCAAATAGATGAAGCATGGGCTCTTGAGGATTCGAACTTTTAAGGAACTTAGGCCAGTCCATTTTTTTAGGGGGTGAGCGGTTGGAGGTATTCTCTAGAGTGTAGTTAACTGGCTTAGAGTGTTTGTGTTAAGTCTTATGGCAGTTCGTTTTATAGTTAAAAAAAATGGTTTAAAGAACCAAAAATTAATGCACAAGGGTGAGAAGATTACATTCTTTTATCCATCTTTGAATGGATTCTTTATAATAATTAAATGAAAAAGTATTATTTTCGGTTGACTCAATTAGACAAAGTGTTTATGCTACTATGAGGTTCTACATTATAAAATATTTGATGTTAAAATATTTTAATTCCTTTTTTTCTTCTTTAATTAATTACTTCTTCTACTTCATCAAATAAAGACAATTAATCTTGAAAGTAATTTACAACCTATTATTTGAGTTTGACCAAAGTATCGTGTACATTAATGCCAAAAAAAATTGTCTTGCTAGATGAAACTAAAACATGCCAAATGCCAAATAAAAAAAAAGACCACAACTACCTCCTTGAAAACATCTCAAAAAATTATTATTTTTTTTTACTTTCTTTGAATGTCATTTATTATCCTCCAAATGAAGATAATTTGCAGTTGAAATTTTCACCTGTCTATAACTTTCAGTACAATAGTATAGGTTTATAATCAAGTTTATTTGCAAAATTATTTTTACTTTTAAAAGATCACTCTCATTAAAGGTTAAAATTATTTATATATCTTAATTTTGTTTTAAAAATTAATTTCTTTCCTCAACTTTGAACGATGAACTTTTTCCTCTCTATTTGTTATTTGATTTTTAAAAAAGTGTCCCATTTAATATCTATATCAATATTTATGTCACTATTTTTTAATTCTATTTATGTTTTTTTAATATTGATATTTCTATTGTAGTTCAGGTTTTTTCACCATCTCTATGGATTACTTGATATAGTGGGTATGTACAGATAGCAATCATAAGAGAAATCTCATTTTTATTTGGAACTATTATCCTACTTGTTTTGTCTTTATGACTTGTAAGAGCAACACCAAAGTTTTTTAATTTAATATTTTATTCATACTGTTAAAAGAGTTCATACACTATATTATGTCTTGACAACATGCAAGGACATTGAGAAACCCTCTTTATATTACTTTAAAATGAGAACACAATATGCTGCAAGAGAATAGGCTATTAGATATCGATTTTAGCTAGAGGACTCAAATTTCAAGCTAATTACATCATTACAAGAGGATTTAGCTAGGAATTTTGTTAATTTAGCTATGATTTATGTCTATAGTTAAATGCCTATTCTCTTGTATAGTGACTTGATGCTTCTTTTTGCTTAGACTTGGGGGTTATTCCCCCTAGCTAGTAGAAGATAGGTACGTCGAAAGAAAAGGCCGAGGTTAGTTTGGCCTTTGGAGATTGTTGTTGTTCTTGTATGAAGATCATCACTTTTGCTTCCTTTAGGACCATTATCTCTATTCTGGTTTCTCTCGTTAATTCTAAAGTTTTTTCTAATTCTTAGGAGTCTACATTTTCCTGCAATTATGGAACTACTTGGGGACAAAGGGGAAGGGGAGTGAACCAAGGTCCTTGGTGGTACTTAGGATGACAATGCCACATGGTTGGGAACTGTTACTTGGTTTTCCTTCTCTATTCTTGGATGGATTACTGTGTCAAAGATGTGAGAATTGTCTACGCACCCAGATGAACATTCCATGGGTTGAAGGTATTGCTTCTAGTATATGGGGCGAAGGGGGAAGAGGGGGGAGGATGGTAGGAAAGAGAGGGTTTCTTGGTTGAATATCTTGCTCAATGGGTTGAACAAAGGGTTTCTCCCAACTAGGGAACTAAAAAAAAGGAAGGTAAGGGAATGGAAAATTCACAGGTTGTTATAAGGTCGTCAACAACAATTGTTGTATGTTTCCATTGCTAGTCTCATTCCCTCTAAGACTACTTGAGCAAGAAAGGTTGGGATTTGGACAACTATTATTTTCTCATAGTTGTTCACTAATGCCGTGAAGCATTATATGGCTTTATGGGAAGTTTGATACTAATAGAACTAATTTGGATGCATCCTTTATTAATAATATTATTTTCCACAGTAGATGGAGGAGTACTAGGAAATTTGAAATTAAATTTGTCCTTATATTTAAAGCATTGTTTGGATTCAAAAATTTATTATTTTTAATTGGTATTACTATATTTGTATTCTTCCCTAATCTAGAGTTCATTTCCTTTCGATCTTTTCTAGTCTTTTCAATATCTTTACATCTAGATTCAGTGGCCCTAAGGATGTCCACATGGGCTAGGAGTTCTATTTAGAGTAGTTTGTGGGCGGTAATAATTTTGGGTTATCTATTAATAGGATTTTAGATAGATTATTGTTGTAGATTAGGGGGTATTCATTAATGGTTGGAGGTGGCGTGTGGGTATCTAGGGTGGGTGTTTCCTTGGATGACATCCTTGGCATATGAGGTACGATTGTAGTCGCCTTGTTGCTTTGAGTGAGATTATCATTATTTTTATTTATTTCTATCTTAGGACTTTTGACTATAACCCTTGCAACGTCATGTGATGTAATTCGTTGATGCCATACTTTTTTGATTTCTCATGGCATTTTGAAGAATTTGGTTTGCCTTTTTCGGTGTCTCTATTCAGAGATGTTGTTTTCATATATATGTAGATTTTTGAGTGTAGGAACTTACCTGTAGTAGCATCAAATAAACTAACGCTACTACCTATCTCAGTTTCCTTTGTTTCTAGGAGTTGTCATGTCTTTTGGTTCTTTTTCCGTTGTGATAGCCCCCAGCTAACATGGCATTCCATCACTTTTGTTGCTTGTGACTTGTCGCTGTATGTTTCAGTGGATGGTCCCATTGGAGAATTCTTGAGGTTGTGTTCCTATTGGTACATGCAACGTCAATATGTCCTAGTATTCCACAGGTTGCTCTGACCTTCAAACGCCAGTACTTGTAGATGGTGGCCTATGGTGATGTGTTTCTTGATTAATATACCTGTGGGTGCATCCATGTAAATGCAAACATAGCACCCACATAGTGTCAATGATGTACAAACATCTGTCTAAACTAATATTTTGAAATTTTGGCCCACTCTGACTAAGATTCGATGGTCGTAAAATTCCATTGGTAGTTCCAACAGTCTCACCCTTATGGCAAAGTAGGTTTCCTTTCCTTCAGAGGTAGCAAAATTTGGGTGTTATCGATTTACCGATAGGAATTATATGAGATATCTCCTTGATAGAAAGCATATATCTCCTTCTTGATCATCATTTGAACCTTAAGTTCACAAACAATAGTTTTGTTCATATTAAGAACAACCGTCATGTCGTTCTACACCCATGGGGCGGCTACTGAAAATGAAACATCATTGTGTGACACAAATCAAGTATAACATGACATGATTAAAGACATTCAATTTTAAATTTTATAGGTTTACCTTTTAAGATTGTTGGTGTTGATCAATACATATATTTTCAAAGGTATGTGTTCATATATGCTATTAATTATATTTTTTTGTGTAGATTTTTCACATAAATTTATATTCCATATTAAATGTGTTAGATTCAGATGAACCTAGTACCGTAGCATACTCAACTTCTTTGGATATGATGCTGTCATGACTCGAAATCTGGTGTGATGGCACTCATATAACCCACCAAGGCGAGTTAGCTGAAAACCTAAACAACTTAACAAATAAAGATAAGGAGAAAGACAACAGTCTAAATATATAGATAAGCGGAAGAAAATAAGCTACAACTATCCTATGTTCTAGTGTCACATGTACAAGCCTTTAAATATAGAATATTCAAATAGAATACAAGACATAATGTCTAGTCCTCAAATAGAACTGAAACATAAAAGTGTAATCCTCAAGGCCTACTGGAGACATAAGCAACTACTTCACAAGAAGTTAGGATGCTCGATCCAACAAGAAGGAAGTCTAGTAAGATAGACCGAGTTCACAACCTACAAAATGTATCAAAGGGTGAGCTCCAAGGATAGGGTACTCAATAAATGGCACTAACCTAAGTTAAAATAATGAAGAACACAAGTAACTCCTTAAATCCTAACCATAATCCGCTGAACTACAACCCTATACTCAAAAAAGTCCTAACACAATATAATATACAAATCACAGTAATATAGATATACTCATATTCTAGCATAGTATCTCAACACACAAGTATATAGATAGATCCAACACTTACATCAAGATCAGGGATATAATAAATACATAATCTCCTAAATAATAAACTACTATATCCATCAGATGCGGTATGAGATGGAGTGGAAGCCATGAGATGTATACAATGCAATGCAATGTCAAATAATCGTGTTGCATGTCTACCCTATGATACACATTCACTGTCCATATTTATGCCTCAGATTAAAACCATGGGGGTCTCAAATAGACCATGTATCCATGAACACCGCCAGCAAAGACCTCGATTAATGCTCACCTATTCCAAAAAGACCTTAGACCCATCCAAAATGACCTTGGACCATTGACATATTACCTCAGCTTGACTATAGAGACCTCATCCACCAATCTACATGTTTCCTTACTCACATATTGGTTGTAGCCATCATAAGTATAAATGCATAAATAATAATAAATGTAGTGTGCAGGATCACAACAATATGATATATCATCAATGAAAGTGATCTCATTATCTCAATGACATCAATATTTCAATATTAGCAATGTCTCAAGATAATCAATGCTTCAATATCAATAATGTCTCATTATCAATGGTATCTCAATATCATCATATCATAACATAAGCACCATCCCACTATCAACATCAAATGAATCACAAGATTATATAGATTAGGAATTCACAATTAAATTACAACTCAGTATAAAGCCATGTGAATAAGTATTCAATACGAATATTCATGATCAAGCCTAGAATGGTACAATTCTACCCCCAAACACTCAATTCCATATAGATAGGATCATATAAGGTTCATTCATACTTAACAGAAGGTTAGAAGTCCACCTACCTCAAATGAA
>JAOTQJ010004127.1:0-18661 GCA_025642045.1 Solanum sejunctum
ACCCCCCCCCCCCCCCCCCCCCCCCCCCCCCCCCCCCAAAAAAAAAAAAAATAAAAAAATAAATCTAAAACTAAATCAAACAAAAGAAAGGCTAGGTATTGTTTTACCTTGAGCACCTTATCAATCAAGGTCACGTAGGAGAAAACCAATATAAAAAATATATATTATGACCTAGCAAAAAATGTGTTTAACAGAAATTTTAAGAAAATAAACAAAAAATATCATTAGATTAAATCGCAATTATTACGAAAATTTAGATGAAAGTATGTGACAAGAAATTCATAACAATATAGCTGACATATATAAAAATAATTAGAAGCATACATGAAAATTTGTCCAGCAAAATTTATCAATTGAAATATTAATTAATGAACACTACAAGAATAAAGACAACAAAAATCTAAACCTAAATAAAAAAAAATTACGTAAAACAATTTTAGAGACGAAATAAGTTTCCTCTGGAAAGCTTATATAGTTGGCTACATCATGAAGTCTCTAAACTACTTCGAGTTATGTTTATACACGAAATAGGAGTCTCTTTTTAATAGGACTCCTTAATAATTAATTCTTCTAATATTTATATTTATATATAATTAAAATTTTATTTATAGAAAATTGGTGAAAAGACAATTTTGTGTAAAGTAGAGTCTTTTAATAAAGGACAAAAAGTTTAAAAAATATTATTAAAGACCTTCATACTTTTAATATAGTATAAATTAGTGTACATGATATGAATGTATATAGTTTAACCCACTAGAATGACTACATAAGTTCACTCTAGGGATTGGGCTCTCTTTCTGAAAAAAGAAAACTTAGATTTTATTCGCTCCCCCCCCCCCGCCCCCCCCCCCCCCCAAAAAAAAAAAAAACCTTATGTAAATATGCTATATTAAAAAAGTATTTATCATTTATATTAATCATCACTTGAACGCTTTAATATATTTATAATATATAATTTGAGTTATTATATAGAGAACGATTAATTATAAAATACATACAATATAAATTTTATTGATGGATAATATCTTTATCAAATATTTTAATAAATTTATAATAACCATACTGTTTTTTTGACCAAACTAGCATAATATATTTTAAAACACTTACAATACACTTATATTGCACGTTTAATGCACTTTGAGTGCACGATGCAGATTTGGTCCAGATTTACTATAATATTGTTATGTACTGTTATAAATAATAATAAATATACTCCCACCCCATTTTAGTTATCACGTTACATTTTTCGAAAGTCAATTTGACTAATTTTCAAAGTTAAATTAAATTAATTTGATAGTTTAAAAATCAGTAATAATTTATTCTTTTTAATTTTTTTTATACCTCTGGACAAAAGTGGCCTTTTATAATAATATAATTAAAAAATCCTCAAGAGAAATAAGTACAAGCAAGGGGGGCTAGGCCTTACCTTACCAATTTTAATGAGGCAAAATACCTTTACTGATTAACATGCATGAAGAAAAAAAGAGCTAGAGAGAACTAAGTATGCTATGATCATTATAAAGTTTATAACACACTCTATGATGATATTACAAATGAGAATGCTTAAGTAGTGCAAGATTATAAAAGCCACTATGGAATTTGAGTAATCAAACTCAAACTTTGTCTTATAAAAGTATAAACTAAAAAAGATAGATTGCCCTTCTAAAGTAACCTGAAATATTTTCCTCTTGTCTTCTTCTCCACATTTGTCTAACAATACTTGATAGTTCATCTTCTACTTGGATTTATTAAATCTTGTTGAAGTTGTTGACACTGTCATATGATTTTGTTTTGTCAGTCGCATCGGCAGATGCCTTGGAACAAACTTCCCAGTCATTTTACCATCCCAACTATTTTTTCTTTCATGTTTCTTTTTGTTATTGCGATATTCCCTAGGAGAAATATCTGCTTCCCTAGTTGCATTTACAAAATAATAATTTAACATATCCTCTTCCTCACCTTCCTCAAAGGTATTTGTAACACCCCTAATTCTTTTCTACCTGATATGGATGTAGATGCGCAGGAGATGCTGAGAAAAAAATCTAAAAAAAATCTATAGACGCAAGGTTACGAGAGTCATTACAGCTCGTAGAGAGGTTTACGAGTGATAAAAAAGGGGTCTCGTAGGGAATTTTAGTAACTCTGAGTTTCAAAACCCTCTAATTTTTGAGAGGAGTTTACGATTCATAGAACACTTTATGACTCGTAGAGAAGAGTTTCATGTTAAATTCCAATAAAGTCTCATTTCTGATTCCCTGTTTACGTAAGGACACTACGACTCGTAGAATAGTTTATGACTCGTAAAATGAGGTTTCATATCAATTTCTAGTAACTCAAATTTTCTGGACCTTTAGTCTATGAGGTACGACCCATAGAATGCCCTATGAGTCGTAGACAGGGTCTCATAGACCTAAACAACAGTTTTACTAAAGGGTATTTTTATCCTTTTGATTCCTTTTAATTAAAACTCTAGGCGTTTTTTTTGGCTTGAATGAAGTCTTGAAACCAACCTTAGGTGCATTCATTTATCATTCTTCACCTTGGGGAAGTTCTTGAGACTTGCATATACTGAGTTGAGCATGATTTGAAGAGTCAAGATGAGTTAGTTAAGCTTTATTTTCTTGAGCTATTTTATATGCCAGTATATTCCGTGTACTGACATCTGTTTGGGCCTGCATCATTTTATGATCCAGATACAGGCGATAGAGGACTTCAGCACATGCATCATTAAAGTCTAGATCAGTATAATTCAGAGTTAGTGAGCCCTCCTTGCTTTCCAAAGGAGTCCTTTTATCTTCTTATTTTCATTGAGTACCTTATTTGCTTTCCTTGATTTGAGGTGCCCATGGCCCGAGTAATGGATTGTCGAGTATTTTGTATTCTAAACTTATTTATTGAATACTATGAGTAGTTGAGTTACATTTTGTCGCATATAATGCCTTTATATTTGAGTTATTCTTCCGCTATCGAGTTGATGTGATGATGAGTTCAAGTAGTTATCTTGGATAATCAACAATGGTTGTTCAAGTGCCGACCACACCAAGGGTACCCTCCTGGGGCATGAAAAACTTAGTATCAGAGCACAGTGTTATTGAGTCCTAGGGAGTCTATGAAGTTGTGTATAGTGGAGTGTTGTTTATGTATGTGTTGTGCACCATACTTCATAAGCAGGAAGCTATAGGACATTAGGAATGGTTACACTTCTTTGATATTCTGAGTTCATGCGATAGAGTTAAAAACTCTACAAAACTCTTTTCTAACTCGTGCATTATGGATTGTAGATTATGCCTCCAAGACACACTATAACCCAGAGAAATGCCTCGGCTACCAACGCTAAGAACCTTACTTTAGAGGTTCCCTCTTAGATGGAAACGAGGGGCCAGGTCGACTGACCAGGATTGCTGGTATTCCTGTGACACCTACCGCCCCATCTGCTCCTACCATCGAGGTCTACTTCAGAGGACCTATCACCATGCTCACTCAGTTGATAGCTGCCCAGAGCGGGACTAGGGTTCATAAACTTCTAGTTCTGTCTCTCATGAGCCAACAACTACTTTCAGACTAAGAGATTTTCTAAGGATGAACCCATCAGTCTTCACTGTTTCCAATGTTGAGGAGGATCCTCAGAATTCATTGATAAGATGTGTAAGGTGATAAAAACCATGCATGTGACTGAGACCGAGGGAGTTGAGCTTGCTGCCTTCCATCTCAAGGATGTGGCCAATGTTTGGTACTTAGGATGTTGAGCTCGCTACTTGGGATGAGTTTGAGAGTGCTTTCCTCAATTACTTCTTTCCTCAAGAGTTAAGAGAGGCAAAGGTTGAGGAGTTTGTGAATCTAAAATAAGAGGGGATGACTGTTAAGGATATGAAGTTCATCTAGCTATCCAGGTATACCCCAGAGATGGTTTCGAATATAAGAGTGAGGATGAGGAAGTTCGTGTCTGGATTGGGTAAGCAGGTAAGAGTTCAAGGCAACATTGTTGATTCCATGTATGGACATCTCTAGAATGATGGTCTATGCCTAGGAAAGAAGATAATAAAAAGGACAAGGAGGAGCACTTGAGTAAAAAGGCCAGATCAGCAGGGCTTGAGACTTCCTACACTAAGCAGAGTAAAAGAGATAGGTCCTACTTCCAAAGGAGGTCCTCTAGTTATGCACCACCTTCACCCAGTGCACCGGCCCCGAGCCATAGGTATGATTAGAGGTCCCAAGGTCAGCACAGGGTACACAGTGTCAAGATAATGTAAACTTTGGCTCTAAAAGGAAGCCACCTTGTGGGAAATATTGCAGGATGCATTTGGGAGAGTGTAGAGACGGAGGGAATGGTTGCTACAGATGTGGCCAACCGGGCTATTTCCAGAGGGAGTGATGTGAGGTAATAAGGACCAGTCTTCTACTATAGCACCACCTGCAAGGGGTAATCAAAGAGGTGCTGCACCAGGGGCAGGCAGTAGGACAAACCATCTGTATGCGATTGGGAACTGATAGGACTAAGAGGTTACACTAGATGTTGTGACGGGTATGCTTTGAGTCTTTATGCTTAACTTGATCTTTGTACAACTTGTTTTTTTGTGATGCCATATGTGGTGAGTAGATTTGAGGTTCTTCTGGAGTGCTTACTTGAGCCATTTTCTATTTCTACTCATATTACTGAGTTCATTTGAGCTGAGAGGATCTATAGGGACTTTGTAGTGTCCATCTCTCATAAGGATACTCATGTTGAGCTAATTGAGTTGGTGATGGTTGATTTTGATATGATCCTTGGTATGGACTAGCTTCACGCCTGCTATGCCTCTGTTGATTATCAAACTCGGACGATCAAATTTCAGTTTCGAATGAGCTTGTTATTGAATGGAAGGGAGATTTTGTTGCACCAAAAGGTAAGTTTATTTCTTACCTCAAGGCCCGATAACTAATTTCTAAAGGATGTATATATCACCTTGTGCGAGTCAAGTTTGATATTGTTGAGTCCTCTACTCTTAATTTTGTCCTGATTATGAGCGAATTTCCTAAGGATCTGCTTGGAGTCCCCCTGATAGGGAGATCAACTTTGGAATTAATGTTCATCCTGGCATCCAACCTATCTCTATCCTACCATATAGAATGGCCCCTGCGGAGTTGAGTGAGTTAAAGAAGTAGTTGAAGGATTTTCTAGAGAAAGGATTCATAAGGCCAATTATCTTTCCATAGGGTGCTCCAGTCTAATTCTTGCGAAAGAAGGATGGTTTCCTTAGGATATGTATTGATGACTGCCAATTGAATAAGGTGACAGTCAAGAGTAAGTATCCCCTTTCAAGGATTGATGATTTGTTTAACCAACTCCAAGGTGGCACTGTTTTCTCTAAGATAGATCTCAGATCAGGCAATCATTAGTTGAAAGTGAGAGAATGTGACATCCTAAATATGGTTTTTCGAACTCAATATGATCACTTTGAGTACTTGATGATGCCATTTGGGTTGACAAATGCACCTGCAACTTTTATGGACCCGATGAACAAAGTGTTCAGATAATATCTTGAAATATTCGTGATTGTGTTTATTGATGATATATTGGTATATTTTAGAGATGAAGAGGAGCATGCCAATCACCTCAGAATTGCTTTACAGACACTCCAAAACAATGAGTTATATGCAAAGTTTTCTAAGTGTGAGTTTTGGCTCAAATCCGTGGCTTTCTTACGTCATGTGATCTTTGAAGAAGGAATTCAAGTGGATACTCAAAAGATTGATGCGGTTAAGAACTGGCCAAGACCAACCTCACCGACCGATATAAGAAGCTTTTGGGATTGGATGGCTATCACCAGAGGTTTGTTGAGAGATTTTCTTCCATATCTGTACCATGACCAAATTGACTCAGAAAAAGGCCAGGTTTCAATGGTCGATAAGTGTGAGAGAAGTTTCCAAGAGTTGAAGATGACGTTAACTACTGCACTAATGTTGACCTTTCCTGATGGAACAAATGGATTTGTTATCTACTGCTATGCTTTGAGAGTCGGATTGGGATGTGTTTTGATGCAGAAGGGAAATGTTGTTGCCTATGCTTCTAAACAACTTAAGGTGCATGAGAAAAATTATCCCACTCATGACTTAAAATTGGCAGCAGTGGTGTTTGCTCTCAAACTATGGTGCCACTATTTATATAGAGCACATATAGATGTATTCATAAAACATAAGAGCTTGCAATACATCTTCATTCATAAGGAGCTCAACTTAAGGTAGAGGAGATGACTTGAGTTACTTAAGGACTACGACATGAGCATCCTCTACCACCTAGGTAAAGCTAATGTGGTTGCTGATGCTCTTAGCAGGTTATCCATGGAAAGCACCACCCATGTGGAGGAGGAGAAAAGAGAGTTAAACAAAGAGGTTCATAGACTGGTATGATTAGGAGTCTAATTAGATGAGTCAGGTGAAGGAGGAGTTCTTGTGCATAATGGATCTGCATCATCTCTAGTAGTGGAGGTGAAGGAGAAATAAGATCAAGACTCTACCTTATTATAATTGAAGGAGGATCTGCATAATCAAAAGGTAATTGCTTTCGCCAAAGGGCGAGATGGGGTGTTGAGGTAGCAAGGAAAATTATGTGTTCTCGATGTTGATGGTGTTAGAGAGAGGATCATGGTAGATGCCTACAGTTCCAGATATTTGATCTATCCAGGGACAACTAAGATGTACCATGACTTGTTGGAAGTCTACTGGTGGAGTGAAATGAAGAGAGATATTATCAAGTTCATTTCTAAGTGCCCGAATTGCCAACAAGTCAAGGTTGAGAACCAAAGACCATGTGTAGTGGCTTAGAACTTCAAGATTCCAGAATGAAAATGGGAGATGATTAACATGGATCTTATCACTAGTTTATCAAGGTCCTGCGGACATCATAATTTGATTTGGGTGATAGTTGATTGGCTGAATAATTCTGCACACTTCTTAGCAATCAAGACGATTGACACCGCGGAAGATTATGCTCGACTCTATCTAAGGTAGATTGTTAGACTGCATGGGGTCCCTTTTTCCATCATCTAGGATAGAGGAGCCCAATTCATAGCTCAATTTGGGAGGTCTTTTTAGAAGGGTTTGGGTACAAAGGTGCACCTTAGCACTGCCTTACACCCATAGACAGATATACCTTTTAGACATTAAAGGACATGTTGAGGGATATTCCATTGACTTTAAGGGTGATTGGGATAACCACTTGCCTCTGATTGAGTTTTCTTACAATAATAGTTTCCATTTGAGCATTTAGATGGCCCTATACGAGGCACTTCATGGGAGGAGGTGTAAGTCACCGATTGGATGGTTTGAGGTATGTGAAGAGGGGTTGGTTGGGACCAGACTTGGTTTATCAAGCTATGGAGAAGGTTAAGATCATTCAAGAAAGATTCCGGACTACGCAGAGTCGACAGAAATCCTATACAGATGTTAAAAGAAGAGACTTAAAGTTTGAGGTCAAACGATTGGGTGTATTTGAAAGTGTCGCCCATGAAGAGTGTGATAAGATTTTGAAAGAAAGGAAAGTTGAGTCCAAGGTACATTGGCCCTTACCAGATTATAAAGATAGTGGGCAATATGGCGTATGAGTTAGAGCTACCATCAGAGTTAAAAGCTATCCACCTAGTCTTCCACATTTCAATGCTTAAGAAGTGTCTGGGAGATCCACAATTGGTTGTGCCTGTCAAGAGTGTTATACGAAAAAAATAACCTCAATTTTCAAAAATTCGGTTTATCACTTAATTGATTTTAGAAAACCAAAATTTCAAAATTAAACAGAGTCACCACTTGCTTTTTAAGGAAATATCAAGAAACCCTCAAAACATTTTTAAAAGATTTAAGCAGAAAAAATCTTTTTAAAATCCAAAGAAAAGGTTCAGGTTTACATTTCCACTTCAAGAAGGTTTTACGCACTTGAAATGGCTGCTAACCCGCGGTTGTCCAGCAATTAGGAAATATTGACCGACTTCAAAAAATTGATTAAAAGACGAGTTACGACTTAAGAACTTTTATTTTTAAATTTTGACCACATTTATCCAATTTTGACTAATTTAGCAAAATTGAGAAAACTAAAATCACGAAATTATAAAAATAACACAAATGACTCACTTTGGAGAATTTTAATTAGATTAAGATGAAACAACTGAATTAAAGTTAGAGTTAGAAACAAGCATCACGATTAATGAAGTAAAGAACAAAAATAAATAAACCAGATATTAAGCTTGGCAACCCAATTTCACCTGTCCTATTTCTAAAAATGTTTGGGCCTGCTTTGATCTTCAATTCTTATCCAGATGCTGATGACACAGTTTGGGCCTTTGGCCCATCTCCTGCTGCTGTCTTTTTCTTGTAACATTTGAGCTTATAACTTATTTAATCAATGTATACAGACATCATATACTCATGTATACAGATGTATAGAATCCTCTTTTTGCTTCCATGATCTGTAAGTTGACTCCTCCAACTTATGTATAATTTTCTTCCTCAAAGGATGACCCAAAAATAAGGTTGGGCCTTTATGGCCCAATAAAATGCAAATGAGGGGGAGGGATCCATGGGACTCCAAACAATTTCACATATCACAAAGCAAATAAAAATACATAAGTAATAGTTCCAAATTTCAATGTGAAAGGTGTTAAAAATATGCATATATGCAACTATTTTAACATAACAAAAGTCAATGCTCATGTTTTAGAAATGATGCAAGGGAAGGTTATAGCAACTTGAAAATAATATATTATACTTTTGGCACTTCTTAATACCTGTAGATTTAAAAGGATATTTACACCATATAAATATTGAAATAAAGCAATTTTGAATCATTGAAATTCGTCCCTTTTAAATTATAAGAAGGTTATTTGGTAAGCTATATGGAAGAAATATTTAATCTAACCTACAAATACTGACTTTTCCATATGTATGTACCCATTAAATCCAGCATTCAAAAACAGATTCTTATGTAATTTAACTAAATTAATAAATCAATTCTAACTCTTAAGACGAGATACCTTCATATAGAATTAAGCAAGTGAAACAAAACAACATGAAGAATATGCATGAATAAAGAACATACATGAATAAACCCAGCAAATTGAAACAAAAAAAAAATTTATACAGAGATTAGAGCAGATAACTCTTAACGGTGACAACGTCATAGTGAACTAATAAAAATAATGAAGTTGGTAAAAATAAACTACATTTTACCTATTTACACTAGAAGCAATATGAACTAAAATAAGTTAAAATTAGAAATCAACACCAAAGGAAAAACTAGATTTTGAGTCTCCGACTTCATAACTAAAAGTTTCTGGCCGAGCTTTTTTCAAAAAAAAAAATATTTTGCTTTTCGAATGGAAGTTTTGTATTTTTCGGTCTCTAACCTCCTAGACAAGTAATGAAGAGGAGTATTTATAGACCAAAAATTAGGGCAAGAAATTGGGTCTTGGATTTGAATTTGAAATTCAAAATCCGAACGTTGGGAGTTATTGGAGGAATCGTTGAACGTTGGGGATTTTTCTTGGGTCTACAAGTTTTGTTGTTTTTAAGATAAAGAAGAAGATAGTCTTTTGTGGGTAAGTGTGAGGAAGAAAAAGGGAAAGGGGGAACACATGGGCCCACATAAAAGAAAAAAAGAAAAAAAAGAAAAAGCAAAGTAAAAAGGAAAAAGGAAGGGGACATATGGGGTTGGGACACGAATTTGAATTTTAAAATACACGATGAATTAAAATAAATTAATTAACAAGCTTCTTTAAAATTAACTAAGCAAAATAATTAACTCAATTATGAACTACTTAACTTCAAAAATAATTTGTAAAAATAAACAAGAATGTAATCTTTTAGTTTTATTTTGGATAATCATGAGAAAATATGTAATTACATGCATACAAAGTATATGAAAGAAAATATATAATACCAAAAAATAACTTAAGATATTATATATAACACTTTTTAATTTTTTTTTTCAATTTTCAATTTTTCTTGAAATAATTATTTCAAATTGTTAAAAATTGAAGAACTCAACAATTAAGTTATAATGTGGAGGGTCAAAATTGGGTGTCAACAGTTGCCCCTTTCTTTGGATAGGGTCAATGAAAGAGACCCTGGACAAAGAAATTTGACAAATCCAATTTTGACCTACCACACATTCGACTTTTGAAAGAGGAATACGAACTTTAGAATATTATGGCCAGACCCCAGTGTCGGATTTCCTATATATCTCAGGCTACATGAGAATTCAGGCCACTTGTTATTAACAACACTTTATTTTACACACAATTTTTTTAAAAAAAATTCAAAAGCTATTTAAGAGTCGAATAATGGAGAGATCGAAAAGCTCCGGGAATAGAAAGAGGAAAGGTTGGAGTAGAGTCAAGTTTTCAATACTGAGCTCGCCTATATATCCTGAATATGGGAATCAGACTGCTTGTAGTTCGACTCAATCAGTTGAAAAAGAAGTCTTTTTATACTAAGATGATGACCTTAGGTTGGGAGGAGTGACAAATGACTTGAGTATGAAAGAAAAGGCATGCAACCTCTCATCCATGAATGTGGGGCTCTTCATATCCATAAGTAAGAACATACATGGACATAATTTTCAGAACTTTTGATGTATTATCACTCAAATTGGAAATATTGCTTCCGGTGAGAGTCGAGATCACCTGGATGCGAAATTGAAACTAACGGACTTAAAGAAATACTCACATACCTTGTAATAGGAGTGTAGTTAGATGGTGGTAGGAGTCACTTCTTAGCCCGCGTCTGAAGAGTTTGACGTTCCTCTTCAGACTATGTCCCAGTTTGTTGCTTAGAAAAAGTTCCTCCTTGTGCTGTTTCTTATTTGATGATGTCCATGCCTGTGGTTTGGTTTGAGAATTTACCCTTTCGAATGCCCTTAATATAACTAAGACAACATTGTTAGTAAAACCATAATCTAAATACAGGGATGATATCTCTTACCATGTTTGACATATATTTAATGTGATTGATAATGAGTTGATATGATGCAACAAATGATGACCCTCCCAGTGATTTGTATTCGTAATGGCCCTCTTGACGATTATGATGTAATGGCCCTCTCGGCAGCTTGAAAATAAAATGACCCTTTTGAAAATTGAAAAATGAAATGGCCCTTGGGGGGCAACTGAAAAGTTAAATGACCCTCTGGGAGCAACTGAAAAGTAAAATGACAGCCCAACTGTGATGAGGTGGTTGGCTCGATAATTATCCAACTGCAACAAGGTGGATGTCTTGATAATTATCCAACTATAACGGGGTGGATGGCCCGATAATGTGAAATGATGAAATGGCCCTCTAGGGGCAACTAAAAATAAATGATAGTCCGACTGTGACAAGGTGGCTAACTCGATAATTATCTAACTGTAACGAGGTGGATAGCTTAAATATAGTCCAACTGTAATAAGGTGGAGAGTACGATAATTATCCAACTATAACTAGGTGGATAACTCGATAATGATGATGAGATGGCCCTCTGGGGGCAACTGGAAAATAACATGGTTCTCTGGGAGCAACTAAAAAATAAAATGACCCTCTTGGCAATGAATAATGATAGTCCATCTCTAACGAGGTGGACGACTCGAATATGGTCCAACTGTAATAAGGTGGATAATTCGATAATTATCCAACTGTAACAGGGTGGATGACCCGATAATGATGATGAAATGGCCCTCCAGGGAAGATGACATCGCCCTTTGGGAGCAATTGAAAAATAAAATGTCCCTCTTGGCAATGAATGATGATAGTCCAACTGGAGGTAGACGACTCAAAATGGTCCAACTGTAACATGGTAGACGATTCGATAATTATCCAACTGTAATGGAATGGATGGCCTGATAAAATGAAATGATGAAATAGCCCTTTGGGGCAACTGAAAAATAAAATAACCCTCTGAGGGCAACTGAAAAATAAATGATAGTCCGGCTATAATGAGGTAGATGACTTAATAATTATCCAATTGTAATAGGGTGGATGACCCAATAATTATCTATTCAGTTTGAAGTAAAGATTCTAAAACAGAAAAACAAACTATGCAAACTGCTTATGGATGGTTAACCCAAAATATTCATATGTCGAGGTCCTCAAGTAGACAAGCAAAAAATACAAACCTTATGGGGTAGGTAACCCAAAAATTTTAAAATGTTAACCCTCGCATGGCCAACAAACACGTATACTTATATAGATACGTGACGATCGTCCTAATAGACAAAACAAAAACCATATTGGCACATATATTTGTCATAGTTATGACTCTATCTCTTTTAAGAGACAGAATGATTGGGATGAAATGGAAAACACCTTATACATGAAGATTAAATAGATTCTCATCATCTTCCGACAAACTCAACACATTTTGAGTTTATCGCACGAGATCTTCAATCATTCTTGAAGACTTGAAACTGACTTGACAATTTCGATTGTTCGTGAGCACACGTGATCTTCAGCTCCATTTGATTCAATATACTTGTCATTTTGTCATTGTAACACTTTTATTAATTGCATCATCTTTAGATTTGATATCAATTTCATGGATGATTCCAACCTTACTAACATAGCCACTTGTAAAACTTGAGATCAGGTGTTAACGGTCATAACCAAGTAAAGTATATAATTGAATATAAAGCATGAGTTTATGTCATTTAGTTATAAAGATCAGGCTATAGTAAACATGAGTGGTGATCTCAATCGTGACTTGTCACAAATTGACTTTTGCTCCTTTGCAATCCTGTAGTCCTTGTGCCGTGTTTGTATCGTGTAATACTAATTTGATTCTTTTGAACTTTGAGAGAATCTGTCGAGCTTATGTCTAATTACTGCAAAATATAATGAAAGTAATTAGAAGTTATTTTGACTTAATTAATAAATTAAAGATAAGATGAGATGAGAAATTGTTTGATTGATTGTGACAAGCCCCGGTAGTTGTAAGTGGCGCCTTATGCATGAAGATTTTGATATTATCATCTTTGTGATTCATTGTTCCTGCATCCAAAGAAGAACTCTTAGTTTGAGGAAATGATTTGTGTTGGCCATGTCCTCGTGCTCCTTCACGCAATTGACCTGCGCACTTATCCGCTTTTTGAAATGCAGCATTAGCAGAATTTTTTGAGGACTTTCCTAAAAAATTCTACCCCAATTTGTTTCAATGTAGACAAATGACATCTTTCTGATATTCTGAGACCTTCTTAAAACTCTACTTCCAGTTACATATTTTAATAAAATCCCAGACTTTATTCACTGGAGAAAACATCTTCTTAGAGGAATTTTTTAGACCCTCTCAAAAATTATTACCCAGTTACATATTGTGATCCCCGATCTTGTTGGAGAAACTTGTGTTCTAGTGAATTTTTGAGATCCTCTCAAAAATTCTTCCCCATTTTTTATTATAAAGAAAAACAAAAATCTAATGGGAATATGATTGAGCCGTTGTGGCGCGTAAGTTTCCCGTTAAGGTAGAAATCAGGTCAAACGTAGTTTCAATCAAAATAGCTAATAAAAAGAATAAAGGGATGACTGAGGCTGACATAGGCCGCCTACGTATCTCATTCTTGAGAATTCAGGTCAAGCATAGTTCGTTACAAAGAAATAACGCTAATTTGGAAAAAAGAGATTAAATATGCAATGACTTCATACGTAGAATCTTGTCAACATTTTACACACTTGTCTTGTCTTGTGATGGTGAATGTCTTCAATCGATCTTACTCATATCATCTTATGCTTTGTTTCAAGCATCAAATGTATTGTCATTTGGGGAGGCTCAATCAATTGCGATTAACTTATTGTCAAGCATGTATTGAATCTTGTACTTAAGGGTTGAAATTTTTTTTGTATCGTGTTTGATAGCTCTTGAATGATAAGCACATCTGTGGTCTGCCCTGTAGAATTTGCCCAAAGGATTGGTTGGTCTTCCTTTTATATGATGGAGTATAGTCGTGACTTCTAATCTTTCATAAAGCTGAGTTTGAGACTCCTCCAGTGGTGTAAATACTTTGGGAGGCTTTTTGATACTCGTATGTGAGAATTTTTCTCGATTGACATGATGATTTTGATATATCTTTGGTGGAATAGCTCTGACAACCAACACCTCTTCTTTTTCCTTCTTTGATATCTTCACATCACTAGTTCTAGTGATTCCTTCATTAACTCGTAATGCGATGTTTTCGATCTTGAAGTCATCCTCTAAGACTTTTCCTACCTTGATGACGTCGATGAATTTTTGTCCTATCATACACTACATTCTTTCATAGTATTCAGGATTTTGAATACGAACAAACATTTTGGTAATTTTGCATTCAGACATTGGAGGTTGAACTCTTGCAGCTTCTTTTCTCCAACGAAGAGCGTATTCTCGATAGTTTTCCATAGATTTTTGCTTGATTTTTTTCCAAATAGTAATGATCTGGGAAGACTTCTATGTTATGTCCAAATGTATCAATAAATTACTTTGCAAGTGCCTACCAACTTAGTCATTGCTTTAGCTCCTATGAGGTAAACCATTCCAAGGATTCTCCCTTAAGACTTTGGCTAAAAAGGCGCATCAAAAGTGATTCATTTTTCCCAACCTCTACGAGGCGATCACAATAAGCCTTTAAATGAGTCAAAGGATTGCCAGTTCCATCAAAAGTGTCAAACTTTGGAATCTTAAACCCTTCTGGAAGGTCCAAATCAGGATAAATACACAGATCTTCGTAGTTCAGGCCTACGATGTCTGATGCATAGTTATACTATTTCACGACCTTTATTATTTCTTCCTTTATGCTCATTTCTTCCTTGGGCCTCACTTATTTTATTTCTCCTTATGATAATTAAATTTGGTATATGTCGGATAAGGAAGGTATGATTCATGAAAAGCAGCCTTTAAAGGCATGGGTTGAATGACGGATAGATTTTGGATATTTGGATAGGGGTATGATATGCGATACATAATGTCTGAGAATTATTCGGATTCAAATTTTGAGGAGGAGGTAGTATTTGGCACGAAAAGCTAACAAGACGCGAGTTAGGGAGAGTTAAGTCAATGGTAGGTAATTTCCAGGTTGGCGTACTTTGAGGATTACTTAGGATGTTTTCTGGAAGGTTTGGAGAATGAGAATGAAGTGGAGACCTTATTTCTCTTAGAAATAGAGTACTGACAGTAATAACAAAATTCTTCGACTCTCTAGTATATTGTAACTCAATCCTCATCAGTTGCATCAGTTGCGCAACTGCTTCATTTTGTTCATCAATAACAAGGCCCCTTGCAGAAACATCGGCCAAACCAACATTTTCACTATTTCAGTCATTTTTTGTGTCCTTTGAAAACTTTAATTGAAGAGAAAATCTTTGGAGACTCTAGACTTCGTGAAGTATAAAATGTAAGTCTGCTCCCTCAATACAAATCAGTTCTAATTACCTGATACAAAAAAATAACTCAAAAGATAAATATGTTAGTCCCTATTCATAATAAATATGCAAAATAACTCACAGAAAAGTAAACATATAATAGTTCCTTTGCTCAAAGATATACACGCCCATAGATATAGGAAAGTGACTAAATAAGTGAATTTTTGCCTATTTAATTTGAGATTTGCGAATCAAGGAGATATAACAAGGTTCTCTCGCATTTGCTGAACTTTATGATTCTTTGAAAGGATGAAAGACGAAAAATAAGCTTTTCTAAAATGAGGGTCGAGCCTTGAAAAGGCTGCCTACGTATCTCACGAGGAAGAGAAATCAGGCCCTACGTAGTTCAAACTAGCTTGAAAGAAATTCACTCTTGTTACATAAGAGATCAAAATATGGAATTTTGAGAGTGAAGTTCAAATTTTGTTGAGAAACTCAAGACTCAAAGATTGTTTGGACGAATATTTGATAGTGACTTGATTTTTATGCTTAGGAGATTCTAGAAACTTTCTATCGAAAAGAAGTGCACTAGAAGTCTTCAAACAAAGCAACATAATCATACAAACAGTTATAAAATATAGTATGTAAACAGATATGACGTATCCTAAATAGAAAATATGTGTCCTTTTTGAGCCAAGGGTAGGCCTAACAATTTGAAGGATGTATACACAATTTGAAACGTCCCATTGCCCCAAAATATTTATACAAGCCTTATGAATAAACTGAATGGAGATACATGACATAGGGAAAGGGAGTGAAAAAGTCATTCTCACGCAAGGGTACATTCCTAAACTAAGTCGTCGTGGAAAAATCTCTTCTTCTTGACTTATTGGCGTCTTCGAATGTCTTTGGATAAAGTATGCCTTATGAAGATCATTCTTTGACGAAACTAAACTTATTAAATAAATTACCAACCCCAAGGGACAATGGTTCATCAAAAAAATATATCTTTCAAATATGAACACATAAACATGATCGTCCATTTGGGTCGGGGGCCACTATGGACACGAGATGGTCTACTAATGGGCCCAATACCCCTTTGGTATTAGGTCGACCTAGGCAAATGCTTAGAAGTAGGGATCTGGTTTAGCTCTATCATATGTTTTCCTAAGATTTGGCCTACTAGACAATAGGTTCCCGAGTGGACAACTCGAGTGAGGAGGTTACGTGACCACATGGAAAAAGATCCGGATACTTCGCGCATATGCCAACTTTCCTAAATTTTGGATTTTTGAAAGAAGTTTGTGGATGCACAAAGCACGCCATGCATGCATGTGTGATAGTGTCAAGTTTTCAGAATTGGATGAAGTATAAGTGGAATGATAGTTTATATTTGAATTAAACAAATAAAGCAAATAAGGAAATTAAACTTACTAAATATTACAAACCGAATAGTTAGCCAAACAACCTAATCTAATGGTTAGAACCAAATTAAGTTTCCCAGCAGAGTTGTCATTTCTGTTATTCGAAAAAAATGACCTTGGTTTTCAAAAATTCTATTTATCACATAATTGATTAATCAAACCAAATTTTCAAAATTAAACAGAGTCGCCACTTGATTTTTAAGGAAATATCAAGAGACCCTTAAAATATTTTTAAAAAATCTAAACAGAATAAATCTTTTAAAAATCCAAAGAAAATTTTCACTTCAAGAAGGTTTTACACACTCGAAATGACCGCTAACTCGCGGTTGTCCGGTGATTAGGAAATGTTGACCAACTTCAAAAAATTGATTAAAAGACTTTGGAAAAATCTAAGTTTAGAAAGAGTTAAGACTTAAGAACTTTTATTTTTAAATTTTGACCACATTTATCTAATTTTGAAAAATTTAGCAAAATTGAGGAAACTAAAAATCATGGAATTATAAAAATAACACAAATGGCTCACTTTGGGAAATTCTAATTAGATTAGGATAAAATAACTAAATTAGAGTTAGAGTTAGAAACAAGCATCACGATATAATGAACTAAAGAACAAAAATGAATAAACCAGGTATTGGGCTTGGCAGGCCAATTTCACCTGTCCTATTTCTAAAAACGTTTTGGGCCTGCTTGCGCTTCAATTTTTATCTAGATGCTGATGACACAAGTTTGGGCCTTTGGCCCATCTCCTGCTGCTGCCTTTTTCTTGTAACATTTGAGCTTGTGGCTTATTTAATCAATGTATACAAACACTATATACTCATGTATACAGATGTATACAAGCCTCGTTTTTGCTTCCATGATCTAAAGTTGACTCCTCCATTATGTATACTTCTCTTTCCCGAAGGATGACCCAAAAATTAGGTTTGGGCCTTCACGGCCCAATAAAATTCAAATGAGAGAGGAGTCGTCCATTTGGGACTCCAAACAATTTCACATGTCACAAAGAAAATAAAAACACATAAGTAATGGTTTCGAATTTCAATGTGGAAGGTGTTAAAAATATGCATATATGCAACTATTTTAACATAACAAAAGTCAATGCTCATGTTTTAGAAATAATGCAAGGAAAGGTTACAACAACTTGAAAATAATATATTATACTTTTGGCACTTCTTAATACCTGTGGATTTAAAAGGAAATTGACACTATATAAATATTGAAATAAAGTAATTTTGAATCATTGGAATCCATCCCTTTTAAATTATAAGAAGGTTATTTGGTAAGCTAAATGGGAGAAACATTTAATCTAACCTACAAATACTGATTTTTTTTTATATATATGCACCCATAAATTCCAGCACTCAAAAACAGACCCTTATGTAATTTAACTAAATTAATAAACTAATTCATAAACATCATGAAGGATATTCATCATAACAAAACATCATGAAGGATATGCATGAATAAAGAACATACATGAATAAAACCAACTTATCGAAACAAAAGAAAAAAAAATTCACACAAAGATTAGAGCAGATAACTCTTAACAGTGACAATATCATAGTGAACTAATAAAAATAACGAAGCTGATAACAATAAACTACATTTTATCTATTTATACTAGAAGCAAGATGTATTAAAATAAGTTAATTAGAAAGACATTTACCTTTTTTGGAGTAGAGACCAGGGACGACGAACAAAAGCATAACTTCAACGCCAAAGGTGAAACTCGATTTTGAGCCTTCTGACTTCAAAACTAGAAGTTTCTGCCCGAGCTTTTCTAAAAAAAAATTATTTTGCATTTATAATGAAAGTTTTGTGTTTTTCGGTCTCCAACTGTCACGACCCAACCCAGGGGCCGTGAATGGTGCCGATAGGACACCGCGTCAACCACTTATACTGAATCTTTGCTT
>JAOTQJ010004138.1:5659-18659 GCA_025642045.1 Solanum sejunctum
TATTTAACAAAAAAAATATGAAAATAAATGGTTTAATGGTCTTATTTTGACATACAATTGTTTTCTATCTTGGGTATGTTTTAAGTGTCTAGTGCAATTTTTGATGTTGCATTTTTTGAGATTTGATGGGATATATCTGGTACTCCAAACTAAATCATTTTTTTTTGGTAGTTCTTGTTACAGCTAATAGCAAGAGTTTGTGAAAATTTTATGGGAGACTAGAAGTTCTCAGTTTTAACAAACTTAAAAAATCAGAACAACAAGAATAACATATTCAGTGAAATATCACAAGTGGGATTTGATGAGGGTAAAATGTACGCAGACTATACCACTACCTCATAGAGATAGAGAGACTGCTTTCAGAAGACCCTCAACGCAAAGATCAGGCCCCACTAACCTAAAGATGCTAGATATGAAAGATAAATGACTAAAACAGAAAGCAAATGATAATATATAAATATAATTAAGGAAACAAATATGGGACATACAATAATCGAATAAGATATAAAGACATGCATACACGACTGAACCTACTAACCTAATCTACCCTAGGGCTAGACATCCTATCCCTACCAACCTATTAACCTTCCATCCTGATGCGCGACCTCCACTCCTTTCTGTCTAAGGTCATGTCCTCGGTGATATGGAGTTGTGTCATATACTTTCTAATCATCTCCCCGAATATTTTTATGGTCTACCTCTACCTCTCCGTGTAGCTCTTAAATCTAACCTCTCGCACCTCCTAATGGAGCGTTGACACTTCTCCTCTGCACATGTCCAAACTATAACAGTCTCGTTTCTCTCATCTTATCTGCCACAGAGGCCACCCCTAACTTCTCCTGAATGGTCTTGTTCCTAATCTTATCACTCCTAGTATATTCACACATCTATCTCAACATCCCCATCTCAGCAACTTGCACCTTCTGGATATGTGAGTTCTTGACTGACTAGCATTCCACCCCATATAGCAACAAGGCCTAACCACTATTCTGAAAACATACCTTTAAGTTTAAGTGATATCTTTTTATCACACAATACTCTAGAGGCAAGACTCCACTTCATCCATGTTGCCCCTACAGGATGTGTGACATCGTCATCGATATCACCACTACCTTGGATGATGGATCCAAGATACTTAAAGCTTTCTCTCTTAGGAATAAATTGAATGTCAAGCTTCACTTCGATGTCTATTTCATCCCTTGCAACATTGAATTTACACTCTACGTATTTAGCTTTAGTCCTCAATTCGAACCCATTGGATTTCAAAGTATGTCCCCAAACCTCTAACTTATCATTCACTTTGTCGTGAGTCTCATCAATTAGTACGATATCATCCGCAAATAACATACACCAAGGTACCTCCTCTTGAATAGATCGTGTCAACTCATCCATCACTAAATCAAAAAGAAAAGGGCTAAGCACTGATCCTTGATGAAGTCCTTACTTGACCAGAAAATACTGGACCACATTGGCATCTCATTAACCACCAATGTGGGACTGTTGTCATTCTTCAATAAAAACAAGACAAATTAAGAATAAGAGGAGAACATTCCAAGGATTATGCGTCAACGAATACAGTTCATGGAGCAAGAAACCTGGAGAGAAGGTGGGGATATTCAAGGAAACAAAATATCTCCACGACTTATAATCATCGATACAAATTTAGATGATGCCTCAATAAATCTCTCTATGAATTGAAACATCCACACGAATTAAAGAAGGATGTTATTTCTCTTTTCTTTATATTTTGGGAACTCAATAAAGATCCATTTTTTTCTCTCGTAAACATCTGCAATACAAAATATTTTTAACATAATAAATTATAAACTCACAGACGACCGGAATGTTAAATTCCTTGGCTATCCTTGTTGAAGTTAAAAGCCGTCCATTTCAGGCATGTCCACTTCTGTGACCACAAGATCAAATGAGATCCAAAGCATCCTTTGCACTCTTTACTCTCGTAACTAAGTTAAACCATTTTTTTTTTAATTATAAACATAAAATGATAAAATTAAATGAATTAGATGAAGTAATATATATATTTATATATGTGTATGTGTATATGTGCGTGCGCGCACACACACACATGTTAATTCCTTTAAAAATTCACTCTATATAAAAAAATATCATGACACATGCCTACACGAGTATGTCTCACTCCGTGATATGTAAAATATCTTGTTTTACGTCTCAACTCATCATACATATTGAAATTCTTTCCATACATCTCCAGCTTTTTAAAACATTTAATTCACAAGTAGTGTTCCCTTTAACTAGCTATCTAAATGCAATAATTCCCAGATCAAGAGAATAACAGACAGACCATCCATTTTTTAGAGTAAAATTAAAAAGAGAAGTTAAGCAACTTCAAATTTTGACTTCTTGACTGAAACAGCAGTAATGACAAAGCAACTGGAATTATTCTCCACCATCAGAACTCTAATTTTTCCAGAAAACTCTCTTATTTCTACCTCTATTGATTCTTCTACAAAAATATAATTGATAATAATGAATTGTTTTAGATGTTTTTTGTTGAAATGGGAACATAAATTAAACAGATAAAGCACAAAACGTGAAGAGATTAGCTGCTAATAATTATTTAAACAGACATTTGAGTTAATCCTATGGCAGTAAATCTACCTGAGATATTTTTTATGGCTCTTTTTCCATTTTTGCTCTAGCGCAATAAACATTTTACTACATAAATGATACATCAACTTACAATAAATTTATTTTGTGTATGTAGATGTATCTATGTATGTATATATTATCCCATGGTTTAAATAATTAATACTCCATAATTGTAGTTACATATCATCTTATCCATAAATAGATATCTTTTTAAAACTTTTTTCCGTCCTCTTTTATTCATGCACCTTCAGAATATCTATCATCCAAGATTTATTTATTTTTAAATTGATAAGTGTAATAATATAACTTTAAGTTTATCTTTGAGTTACTATGTCATGACCCGAATATGGTTAAGATGGCGTTTACCTTATCTACAAAGACAAGTCCGTGTTAAAATCGATTATACCGATAAAAGAGGAAATAAAGCAGAAATAAAATCTCAAGATAATGAAATAGGAGGATAGCTAAAATTAAACTCTTAATACCCCCAAAATCTTGTTGTTACATGTATAAGTCTATAAGTATTACAACAGATTTGAAATATACAACTCTACTGTCTTTGTTTCTAAAGTATAACAAGAACATACATAAATAGGATGAGATTTCCATCAAAGTAACAAGCAACTACCTCACTATATCTCCAACTAAACCTCGAACTTAGGTGGATAGAGGGTGAAATAATACAAATTCGAGCTCATAACCTAAAAGCGAGGAGTGAGTATTCAACAATACGGTACTTAGCAAGCAAGCTGCTAAACACGAACTAAAGCATTGTATAAGTCATGACATAATTCCTCGAGTCATGATGACACTTACTATGACCGGCTAATAGGCAAGCCAACCTGTAAGCAAGAATAGAAAGTAAAAGATTTGAGGGCAGAAATAAGTAGAAATAATAAATCAACAACAGAAGCCACAAGAGAACAACAACAAATATACATACACAAATAAAATCACTCTTAGAACTTAGAAGTTACTAGTACAAAGCCACTAATAATGAGTACAAGACTCAAAACTCGACAAAAAATATATATAAATGCAGACTGACTTGTCGCAAATAGCAAAAGACAAGCAACAAAAATACAGAAAGAGTTGGGCAATAATTTAGGATGTCATGTGCTAGCCCTCACCTCTAGAAGCTGGCTATTATAGACTCGAATATCAGTAGTGATGATGTAATGATCTTGAAGGTCATTTTTGAATTTTTTTAAAAAATTACCATTTTACCTCTCTTTTTAGTTTTTTTGAGTCATATTTGATCATTTTGTGTGGTTTGTTTTGGTGTTTCCTTGAGAATATGAGTAATGTGTGAGTTTTTAAGTTAAAGCTTAAGTTATTGAAAAAGCATTTTTTTAGTACCAATAGGAGTTACGAGTCTCAAAATGGAATATCATCAGTTCCATCAGCTCTAGAATAGGAAAATAGTCTAGGGGTATCACTCTTTTTAGATTTGAGGCTGTTTTATGGAATTATAGTCTTAAGTTGGAAGCTTGAGTTAAAATTGATGGTAGACTCAACTTTTAATGGGTTAATAGCCTATAGACTTATGGAGTAAGATTCCTAAAAAATCTTTGGCAACGAAAGGTCAGGTGAGTTGAATTTGGTACAAGTGATCGTTGGCAGGGTAATTATCTTGGGGAGAGGAATAGGCAGTTCAGATGGTATTAGTTCAGCCTGAGTTGTGGTTTTAAGGACTAAGCATGGATTTTTAATTCTTGTTTTGATGGGGTATCTTGTTTTGGGATTGCTATTCCTCGTTATTTAGATGATATTTATGGTACCTCCAAAACTTATGATGTAAAACTAGTAGACAAGATTCAGGTCGCGTTGGAAATGTTCAGAATAAGTAGAGATTAACATGGATGCTCTTATTGATTGGGATGTTAGATATGGAAACTAAGGGAGGTGGTTATGCTGGTAGGATTGCTTAGGTTTCATCGCAGCTCCATGTTCACCTCGATGGTTTTAGTGTGACTTTGAGTTTCGAGTTGTTGTCATAGTTTGAATGGATCTTGATTTAGTGAGTGGGAACACGTGTATAGAAGGAATTGGAGAAGTTTTAAGGTTTGAGTAGGTTGAGGTTTCTTTTAAGATGAACTTCTATCTTGTCATTGTTTCCTCTTGAGGGTGCTTGTAACACCTGATAAAATTACAAGAATACCCCAAGATGAGAGAACACTTCATAAGGCATTTTCTCAAACTCTTTTAGAAAATCTAAGGCTGAAAATGCTATCAACACAAGAAATTATTTGGGAAAATAGTCTTGGTGATTTTTAGAGCAATTAGATCAAAAGATAATTTTTTGGGGCAAAGATGGAATTTCAGAAAAGTGCGCGTGTAACGACCCCAAAAAGTACCTCAAAACGTGCCTTGGAATGCTTGGAATTTTAATTTCCTTATATCTCAAAATTTGTTTGTGATTTCGAAAATTCGACTTCAGATTCTTGTTCAGGGGTCCAAATTAGGGGAAAAAGGGTCTAACCCCGATTTAAGAGCAAAGATTTAGCAATTACAGAATTTAAAAAAAAATAATTTCCATAGGGGTTTTGTGTCCCCCTCGCAATGCGCCCCTATGTATTTTTGGACTCTGTTTTTATCTTCAGTCCAAGACTTTAAGTCTTGGGCCTAAAAGCTCTCATAGGTGTTTTTACTCATACTTAGTCATATTTCACCCTTATATCATCCTAAACACTTCCCAATACTCTCAAAAACACTTAGCCATATTTTCACTCTAAACTCCAAGACTCAAAACCCTCATCAGGATTTAAGGATTCTCTTCAAGCTTCAAGTCTCCATTTTCAACCTTCACCAAGAACTTCTCCAAAGCTAAGGTATGTCGTGTTAAACCATTGGGTCCTTTCGCTCATGGTACCTAAGCCTCCTTTTTACTAATATTGCATGATTTAAAGTTGATTTTACATGTGGATCTTATATGATGAGAAATTTACTGCACAGTAATTTTAGTTCATGAAAGTATGGTTGTTTTAGCATGTTTTAAGCTTTCAATCTTAGATCTAATGTTGGATTTGATGAGGGGTTTGATGTGAATGTCTTGGGGGTGTTGCAAGGTGTTGATTGATGGTTTTACTACAAATTTTTTGCATGATTTCATCTCCAAATTGCATGGTCTTTTATTCCTAGTACACACCCCAAGGTGTTTGATAAAATGTCCTATTATGGTTTCTTGAGGAAATGAAGCTCCAAAGCATGAGATATGATATGAATGATGTTATGATGATGAAATCAACTTATGTATATGATTATTCCTATATGAAGTGTTGTACAAGAGCATATGATTAATCCTATATAAAGTGTAGAATTGACCATGCCCAATCCGGGGTGTTTGAGCACCCAGATAACCTAATGAAGGGTTTGTATTTCTCCACTTGGTGATGGAGTGGCATTATCACTAACTTAGATAGTGGTTTATACTCGTCAACCTAGGGAAGGATTTGTACTTCTCCATCATGGGGCTTGGGCGACATTATCACCAACCTAGATGAGGGGTTAGTACTTATCCACCTAAGTGATGGGGTGGCAACATCATTAACCTACCAAGGGGTTCGTACTTTGGAAATTTAGATTGGTCTCTTCTATATATATAATATTCTATATGAGCATGGGTTACTAAAGCATGTTTTACTTATGCAATGATCATACATGTCATATTGCTACATCTTGCCTATTGCCTATTGTTATGCATGTTGATTGTGAAACTTATCTGTTGTTGCATTACATCCCACATACTTAGTACATTCAAACATACTAATGTATACTTTTGCCTATATAATATCACCATGTAGGGACCGGTGTCCAATTTGATCATCCTCCTCCTCCACTTGGCTAGACGATGCTATTCTAAGCTTGTTGGTGAGTCCTCCGTTTCGGGGACTTTGGTTTATGTTTTTCCTCTTATCTATATATTGAGACACTACCCTATGTTCTACTTGATTATGTGGGTGATCCCGGTTACTTTGTCTCAGTCCCCGCTCTATTTATGTATGTAGAGGTGTCGTTGGAAAAGTTATGTATTTATGGTATGAGCTATGATTTATTATCTCTTGATCTTGACATTTTGCAAAGCCTTCCCTTAGACCTAATGCCCCATTCTATTCTACATGTCTTTTATATGCTTCCGCGACCAAGGATGTATAATGACAAGTTAAGAGGTTTGTGTGGGGTTCGTTCGGGTTCCCCATTCGTCATGTCACGTCTAGGCCCTAGGCTTGGGTCATGCCAAATTTGGTATCAGAACACTAGGTTGATATATCCTCGGAGTCCAACACACTACATCGATTAGAGTCCTATTCATGGTTGTGAAGCGTGCCAGGACTATGAATAGTAAGTTGTGAGGAACTTTAGGAAATGTTTCCCTTCTTCATGTTGTAAGTTGTACTATAGAGTTGTGGTGAGTTTCCCCCCTAACAATTGTTCTTTACTATGCTAGATCATGTCAAACACTAGAGGAAGACGTGTCCAAACTCCCGAGGAGCAACCTACAATAGCAAGCTCCAAGATGCCCTTATTATGCTTGCCCAAGTTGTGGCCAACCAAGTCCAACAAAGGGCCCAAGTCCCTCATGCTACTACCCCAGGACCTAGGCTAAGAGACTTCATGAGGATGAACCCTTTGGTTTTTCATGGGTCAAAGGTGGATGAGAACCCACAAGAGTTCATAAATGAGGTCTATAAAATCTTGAATATCATGGGTATGAGGCCAAATAAAAAGGCGGAGTTAGCGGCATACCAACTCAAAAGGGATAGCCCAAATTTTGTATGATCAATGGAAGGGTGAGAAAGGGGTTGGTAATGTGGTGCTTTGGGAGGAGTTGAAATTGGCCTTCATTAATCGATTTTTCCCTCTCGAACTTAGGGAGGCAAAATTAGTAGAGTTTATGAACTTGAAACAATGTGCTTTTAGTGTGAGAGAGTATGACCTCAAATTTAATCAATTTTAAAAGTATGCTCATTATTTGGTAGCTGATCCTAGGTCAAGGATGAATAATTTTGTTATGGGGGTCTCCGACTTGGTAAGTGAAGAATGTCGATACACTATGCTTATTGGTGACATGGACTTGTCTTTATTGATAACCTATGCCGAGCAAATGGAGGAAGAAAATATGAGAAAAAGGAGGGTCCATGAGGCCAAAAGATCCAATCATGGGGGTAAGTTCCATAGGGGTGGCCGATTCCCTCAAGGCCAAGGGCCTCCTCATGCTACAAATGGGGAGTTTGCCATTGACTTCCCTAGACCTCAAGGTATCGGTGGTGTGGCTTCTAATAGTGTATGTCCTAGATGTAGGAAGGCTTATGATGTCCTATGTTTGAAGGGTTCTGATGCATACTTCAATTGTAGGAGCTTGGTCATAAGAAGGTAGATTGCCCAAGAAACCGTGTCAAGGGCTGAGGTGCAAATATGGTTCCATTGGGTAGAGGTGGTCCTCAAGGTGGTTCCCCAAGGCACAATCAATTCTATTCTCTACATGGAGGCAAAGGTTTGGTGAGGTCCCCGATGTTGTTACTAGTATGTTGAAAATCTTTGACTTGGATATGTATGGTTTGATTGATCTGGGTGCTACTCTTTTCTTTGTTACCCCTCTTGTTGCTAAAAAGTTTCATATAGTTCCTGAGTTGTTTCATGAGTCATATGAAGTGTATTAGTGCCTCTATTATTGCTAGGAAAGTTTATAGGAGTTGTCCTATTTGCATTTTGCATAAGTTGTTGCCTTATGACCTTGTTGAATTAGACATGGTGGATTTCGATATCATACTTGGGATGGATTGGTTGTATGCCTATTATGCGTATATTGATTATAGAATCCGTAGGGTCAAGTTTCAATTTCCTAATGAACCCGTCCTTCAGTGGGAAAGTCAAGATGTGGTGGTCAAGGGTGGATTTATTTTCATGCATTAAAGCCTATTAGTTGATTTCTAGGGGGTGTTTGTATCATCTTGTGAGGGTTAAAGATGTGGAGTCCAAAGTCCCTTCCATTGAGTTGGTCCCCATTGTTAACAAGTTTCTTGATGTCTTCTCAAATGACCTTCTTGATGTTCCTCCCGAGAGGGAGATAGATTTTGGTATAGGTCTCCCTACCGACACTAAACCTATCTCCATTCTCCCTTACTATATAGCCCCGACAGAGTTGAAGGAGTTAAAACAGTAATTGAAAGATTTGTTGGAAAAGGGATTTATTAGACGTAGTTAATCACCTTAGGGTGCACTGGTGTTGTTTGTAAAGAATAAAGATGGGTCACTTAGAATGTGCATTGACTACCGACAACTCAATAGGGTCACTATAAAGAATAGGTATCCTCTTCCAAGAATTGATGACTTGTTTGACCAATTGCAAGGGGTTAGCTTTTTCTCTAAAATTGATTTTCAGTCCAGGTACCATCAAGCGAGGGTGAGGGAGTGTGATATTCCCAAGACAGCCTTCCAGACTATATATGGACAATATGCATTTGTGGTTATGTCCTTTGGGTTGACTAATGTACCGGTCATCTTCATGGACCTAATGAATAGGGTCTTCAAACCCTACCTTGATTCCTTTGTCGGAGGTGCATATGGGTCATTTGAAGGTGGTGTTGTGAAGATTGAGGGAGGAGAGATTGTATGCTAAGTATGATAAGTGTGAGTTTTGGTTGAAGGAAGTTTCATTCTTGGGTTATGTGGTAACTAGTAGATGGCATTAAAGTAGATCCTAAGAAGACTGAAGTGATTAGGAATTGGCCTAGACCATTGACCCCGTCGAATATTAGGAGTCTCTTGGGCCTTGCGGGTTACTATAGAAGGTCTGTAGATGGGTTCTCCTCCATTGCTTACCCTATAACAAAATTGACTCAAAAGAGGGTTAAGTTTGAATGGACCGATGAATGTGAGAAAAGCTTCCAAATATTGAAAGATAGACTTGTGTTAGCTCCTATATTGTCACTACCGAAAGGGCTTGAGGGATTTGTTGTGTACTGTGATGCATCTAAAGTTGGTTTGGGTTTTGTTCTAATTTAAAATGGTAAGGTCATAGCCTATGCTTCTAGGCAACTCAAAGTGCATGAAAAGAACTACCCTATCCATGGTCTTGAATTAGCCGCCGTGGTGTTTGCATTAAAGATTTGACATCAGTATTTGCATGGGGTGCATGTTGATGTCTTCACTGATCATAAAAGCCTTCCATATGTCTTTATGCAAAAAGATCTCAATTGGACACTAAGAAGGTGGCTAGAATTCTCAAAGATTATGACATGAGTATGCATTATCATTTGGGTAAGGCAAATGTGGTGACGAATGCTTTGAGTCGGTGTCCATGGATAGCCGAGCTCATGTATATGGTGATGATAGGGAGATGGATATGGAGGTGCATAAGTTGGCTAGATTGGGGGTTAGGTTGGGAGAGGTTGGTGATGATGGTCTTATGGTTATTAATGGTTTCAAGTCTTCCTTGGTTGATGAGGTGATAGGCAAATAAGATCTTGAATTCTCCTTACTTGAATCGAAGGCCTTGGTGAAAGAAGGTAAAGTAGAGGTTTTCTCCCAAGGGGGAGATGGTGTCCTTAGGTACCAAGGTAGGTTATATGTGCCATGTGTTGATGGTTTGAGGGAGAGAATTCTTGATAAGGCCCATAATTCTTCTTACTTTATCCACCTCGATTCCACCAAAACGTATAAAGACTTGATGGATGTGTATTGGTGGGGAGGCATGAAGAAGGACATTGCTAATTTTGTTTCCTATTACCATAGTTATCAGCAAGTCAAAGTCGAACATCAAAGGCCGGGTAGCCTAACCCAAGACATAGAGATTCCCACTCGGAAGTCAGAGGTAATTAATATGGATTTTGTGGTTGGGTTGCCCAAAACTAGAAAAGGTTTTGATTCCACATGGGTGGTGGTTGATAGGATGACGAAATTGGCTCACTTTCTACTGGTTAAGACTACATATGGGGCTGAAGAGTATGCAAGGTTGTACATTCATGAGTTAGTGAGGTTATAAGGGGTTTGTTCAACCATTATATCAGATCGTGGTGCATAATTTATTTCACACTTTTGGAGGTACTTTCAAAGGGGTCTTGCTACCAATGTTCACCTTAGTACGACCTTCCACCCTCAAACAGATAGCCAAGCTAAAAGAACAATTCAAACACTTGAAGATATGCTTAGGGCTTCTGTTTAGAGCGTAAACTTAGTTGGACTGACCATCTTCCATTAATTGAGTTTGCCTACAACAATAGCTACCACTTTATGGTATGGCTCCTTTTGAGGCTCTTTATGGGAGACGTTGTAGATCACCGGTGGGTTACTTTGAGGTTGGAGAGGTGACTTTATTGGGGTCTGATCTTGTTGTGGATGCTCTTGAGAAGATTAACATGATTAGGGAAAGGTTGAGGATGGCCCAAAGTCATCAAATATCCTAGGCCGATGTAAAAGAGGAAAGACCTAAAGTTTCAAGTGGGTAATTGGGTCTATTTGAAGGTTTCTCTAGTGAAAGGTGTGGTCCATTTTCGTAAAAAAGGAAAGTTTAGCCTAAGGTATATTGGTCCTTATGAGGTGATAGAGAGAGTTGGCAAGGTAGCTTAGGAGTTGAAGTTGCCTAGTGAAATGAATTTGGTTCATCAGGTGTTCCATGTCTCTATGTTGAGAAAATGTGTTGGTGATCCTAATACTACTATACCTCTCTATATTGTGGGTGTTTTGGGGGATAACTTGACCTATGAGGAGGTTCCGATTCAAATCTTGGATAGGTAAGTAAAGATATTGAGCAACAAAGAGGTGGCATCCGTTAAGGTTCTTTGGAGGAACCAACAAGTTAAAAGTGACATATGGGGGCTGAAGCGGACATGAAAAAGCAGTATTCTCATCTTTTCCACTCCACTAAAGCCTGAGATAGAAACCCATGTTACGAGCAGCACAAAATCCGCCCCAAACTTGCCTTAGAAAGCGTACGGGATGGGCTAGAACGCCCTGGAATTCTCTACAATTTCTTAGAATTATTTGGAGCTTGCAAGAATACCCTGGAGGCTTCTAGAACACTCTAGGCTAGGCTAGAGTTATCTTGCCTTGTAAATATCCAAGATATTTAGTAAGAAATATCTAGATATTTTAGGAGAAGATTCTAGGCCAAGAATTGTAGCCATTAAATCAAAATGATCCCAACCGTCCATTTAGAGTTGTGGCAAGTATAAATAGCCCGCAGTCTAGTCATTTTAGGCATCCAGAAATCAAGTAACATTCAAACCTTGTAAAAAGCTTCCAAGAGTTATTAATACAAAGATCTTTCTTTGTTCCTCCACATATCCAAGTTCCTTCATAAGGTTTTCTTAATCTTAGTCTTTCTAAGTCTTGCTAAGCTTTGGGAGTTAGGCTGACTAGCAACTTGAATGTTGTAAGTTTTCTAGGCCGCACGGATCGTTAGAGTTAAAGTGCAGTCTCGTGACAGTTGGTATCAAAGCGTAAGGTTCATACTTCATCAGAATATTAAGGGATAATGGAAGGCGGCAGTGAAATCACCCAACTCGGCAAAGAGAAATCCAAGGGCCAGAGGTCTCGCTCCATGGATGCCGTGGCGGAGATTGAGACACGGCTAGCCAAGGTAGAGCTAGCTATTTCTAATGGACAAGACAAGTTCATGGAAGCCGATCAGAGGTTCGAAGGGGTCGAACAAAAGGTCGAGGAGGTCGACCAAGGCCTAGACGGGTTGCGGGAGGAGATGCAATCCGCCATGAACCAAATCCTGGCGCAATGTCTCAAGGCAGTGGAGGAGATGCATAAGGCAGAGATTTCTTCAATGCGGGAAGAGATAGGGAGGCTTTTGTACGAGCTAGAGAACACCAAGGAAAAGCTTAGCCTGTGCAAAAGGGCTCTTGCCTAGGGTGCTAAAAGAACGTCCGAGGTAAGGACTACTCCTTCCAAATTAAATATTCCTTGACCCAAGTACTTTAAAGGGTCTAGAAATGCTAAGGAGCTAGACAACTTCATTTGGAGCATGTAGCAATACTTTAGGGCTCTCGCCATGACCGACAAGGCTCTAAAAGTGGACACGGCAAGTCTCTTCCTCGAAGACACCGTGATGGTATGGTGGAGAAGGAGACAAGCTGACATAGAGAAAGGCACCTGCTCTATCAACACTTAGGCTGAATTCAAGGCAAAACTCAAGAAGCAATTCTATCCAAGTAATGTTGAGGAGGAAGCTCATGGCAAATTAAGGCATCTGCAATAGAAAGGAGCTATCCGGGAGTACGTCAAGGAGTTCACAGAGGTACTTCTTGAAATCCCTGACTACCCTGACAAAGAAGCTTTCTTTTCCTTTATGGATGGGTTGCAACAGTGGGCAAGGCTTGAAATCCAATGTCGTGGGGCTCAACACTTGACCACTGCCATT
>JAOTQJ010004149.1:0-18658 GCA_025642045.1 Solanum sejunctum
TCGAAAATCATAATTTCTATATATCTTAAATTCGTGCATGATTTTGAAAATTTGACTTTATATTCACGATCAGGGGGAAAAATTGAATAGGGAATGGGTACAACTCAAATTTTAGAGGACCCATAGCCTAAAATAATTTTCGCTAATTTTCGCTAGTGTTTCATCAAGTGCGGGTCTGGTCCGTGCCCCACTTGGAGCACCTGGGGCATGGACCAGTACAAAATTTTCCCTAGTATGCTTACGTGTCCAAGGGAATTGGTGTGATATCCCCATGTCCATTGAAATGTGAGATATCGTGTATCTAGCTAATTTTTTTACTCTATAACTCACAAAACCCTCTCTAAAACCTCTCCAACACTTTATCAAAATTCCCATCCAAGTTAAAGGATTTCTAGCTCACTTTGGATCTCAAAAACACAATCCAAGCGTCAAGTCTCCTTCATGTTTACCTCAAAGAAATTCCAAGTTTAGGTATCTGGGTTCATCTATGGGAACCTTTCACCCATGGAGTCCAACCTTCCTATTTTATAAAAATTGCATGATTTCAAATTGTATTACCTATTGGTATCGTTTATTATGAAATACGAGCATGATTTATGTTGGGGTTTTACCAAGTATTGTGGATTTTGCATGAGTATCTATTTTAAGCTTATACTATGAGTTTATCTTTGACTATTGAGCCTATGGATGATTTGAACTATGACAACTATGAATTGCGATGAACTTTTGAGATGAATATTATGATACCCAATTTAGGGTTTTACTACAATGTTGGTGGGTTGATTTTGAATTGATTTTCTCATTTTGTTATACTATTGAGTTGCATGAATTTGAATAAGTATGATGTG
The DNA here is from genome assembly GCA_025642045.1 of Solanum sejunctum. NCBI lineage: Eukaryota > Viridiplantae > Streptophyta > Magnoliopsida > Solanales > Solanaceae > Solanum > Solanum sejunctum. The sequence continues at coordinate 849 of JAOTQJ010004149.1, forward strand.
CCCACCAAGTGTTTGATAAAATATCATGTCAAGAATTTTCAAGTTATTTACGTGGTTTATAAGTCAAGTGACTTCATGATGATTAAGTGTAACGACCCCCAAAAAAGCGCCCAAAAATATGCCTCGAAAGTGCCAAAATCATAATTTCCATATATCTCAAAAATTCAACTTCATATTCTTATTTAGGGGGTCAAATTTAGGGGAATAGGGTCTAACCCCGAATTTAGAGAAATCGTAGTAAAATCCAAATTTTCAAAATGAGCTTGGAAACAGTGTTCAGGCGCTTCTGGGGCACGATGCGCCTCAGTATATTTTCGTGTCCAATTTTTTTTTGTCCGGTCCAAGACTTTTAAGTCTTGGGCCTAAGCCTTCTACACGATAAAATACCTATACTTAGCCATTTTCACCCTCATGTCATTCAAAACATTCCCCAATACTCACTTAAACACTTAGCCAAATATTTTACTCCTAAATTCAACTATCAAAATCCTCTCCGGATCTAAGGATTTACTCTCAAGCTTCAAGTTTTCATCTCTAATCTTCATCAAGTTCATTTCCAAAGCTAAGGTATGTGGGTTTATTTCATGGGTTCCTTTCACCCATTTTACCCAAGCTTTCTTTTACTCTAATTTGCATGATTTAAAATTTCTTTACAATTGGGTGTATCTTATTATGAAAATCACTGCACACTATGTTGAAGCTCATGAAATTGTGACTGTTTTGCTATGTTTTGAGTTATGAAACCAAGGTATATTTTAATATTTGGTGAAGGGTTTGATGTAAATTGCTTAAGGGTGTTACAAGTATCTATTGAAGGTTTTACATTGAATTTTCTAGCATGATTTCACTCTTGAATTGCATGACTTTACACTAGCACTAAACACCCTCTAAGTGTTTGATAAGATGTCCGGTTATGGTTTTTTGAGGAATTAAAGGTCCAATGCATGTATTGTGAGTTGAATGACTAAATAATAATGAAATGATGCTGAAATAAATGTATGTATATGGTATTCTCTGTATAGTGTGTTTTGGAATGTGACCATTCCCTACTCAGGGTTGCGCCGGGTAATCTTGTTGGGGGTTTGTACCCATCAACCTATTTGGGGATTTTATACTTCGGCACCAAGGGTAGTACAGCGTAATGTTCCACCAACTTTGTTGGGTTTGTAACTTTCAAACTATTGGGGGATTTGTACTCTGACACCAATGGTGGTATTTTGCGATGATCCACCAACCTATTGACAAGGCTTGTACCTCAATCACCAAGGGGGGTAGGGTATGATGATCCACCAATAGTTAATGGTCTCTTCTTACACATATAGCATGTTCTATATAAGCATGTTTTAGTTAAGCATTAATCATGCATGCCATATTTTTACTATGGTATCTACAATTTATCTCTATGCATTTTGACTATGATGCTTATCTCTTATTTCATTATATCCCACATACTTAGTATAGTCAAATGTACTAATACATACTCTATGCCTACATGATGTCACCATGAAGGAACCGTAGCACCGTTTGATCATCCTCCGCCTCCACGTGGCTAGTTCGATACCACTCAAGCTAGTTGTTGAGTCCTCAATTCTAGGGACATTGGCCTACATTCTTATGTTATGTATTGCTACACTCTATATCTACGGTATAATTTGACTTTGAGGGTGAGTCCGGCTATTTGTCTTAACCCTCGCTATTATCTATGTAGTAGAGGTGTTGTTGGACATGATATGTATCTATGCTATGAGCTTTGACTCTCTCTTGTTTCTTGATGGTTATGATATGGAAGTTTACCCTTAGTCCTAATTCCCTTTTTTATACTTATCTCTTATTGTCATTTTTAATTACTTTCGCGACTAAGGTTGTGTGTGATATGCTATGAGGCTTATTTGGGGTTCCTCATTCGCCGTCCCATCTAGGACTTAGGCTTGGGTAGTGACATTAAGGGATTTCAAGCATGTATTTAATTCATAAAAATATCTATGATTTTACAAGTACCAAGTTGTGCTCGATTTTAAGATTTCTACCGCTTGTGAGACATTCATGTTTATGCAAAGATTCATGTATGTTTATTTACTCTCATGTTCAAGTTAGGCTAACCATTAGAGGTCAAACATGCTTCAAGAGCTACTCATGTTATGTTTGTTGTATCTTACATTAAACTTATGATTATATCTTGTGCATTTTGATTACATTGGCCTATATCTTTGTTGCATTTCATCCTGCGTACTTAGTTTATTCAAACGTACACATACTTTATGCCTACATGATATCACCATGTAGGGACCATAGCTCCATTTGATTATCCTACTTCTCCACATGGCTAGTCCAGTCCCTTGAAATAAGCTTTGGTGAGTCCTCATGTCTAAGGAAAATCTTCTTATTTCTTGTTATGTTAAGACTCTATCTTATGTTGACAAATATGAGGTGAACCCGGTGAGTGTCTTGGCCTTGGATCCATTCTATATGTAGAGGTGTTGTTGGATGTTATGTTACGTATGCTTTCAAGCTTGACTATTCTTATATTGCCATGTTTATGAAAGATGTTCCCTTAGTCCCACTTCCCTTTTTACTTGTCTCTTGTTATTTTTTATTTTGCTTCCACAACTAAGGTTTTGTGCATGTTACGATCAAGAGTCTTATTTGGGTTATCTTCAGATTTCTCATTCACCGTGTTATGTCTATGCCCTAGGTTTGGGTCGTGTTCCTCTCAAAAAGTAGAACAATTTAGAGCAAAGTTTTGCTTAATTCCATTAAGAATTAGCCGAGATGTTATGATGTATGTTTTTAGACATTTCAAGAATAAAATAAGATAAAATAGAAAAATTTTGATATATGCAATAGTACAAGAATTCGACACCTCAACAAAATTCCTTGTAAAAAACTAAGTCACATAGACTTTTGAATCATCAAAATCAAAGTTACGAATCAAATTTTACACTGCATCAAAGTTTGGGCGCAATATTGTGCCTGTCCAACCTTTTAAATGCAAATAAGACTTGGAATCAAATTTTACACTGCATCAAAGTTTGGGTGCAATATTGTGCTTGACCAATCAAAGTTTGACTGTTATGAACACGAGCCTTGGCACATGCCAAACTTGTACAAATGCAGATAAGTCACCATAAACATGCACCTTTTGTGTGTTAAACCAATGCAGATGCACTATGCTCTCCCCGAACGCAGAGGGTTGGCTCCCCACTACTTTAACTAGCAATTCTCAAAACTTCTCCAAGGCATTCCCTGCTAGTCTAATGTCCATTTTATGCATATAAGTAATGCAACCACATGGATTTCAACATTTTGGATCTAATGCTACAATCGAAATTTCAATGAAGGTTCCACTTCTTTCGGGCTAATTTTTGCTAGATGAATTGAGGGGGTTAAAATGCACTTGAAAGGCCTCGCCATCTAATGAAAGGTCATTTTACTCTATTTTTGATGTTTTAGAGCTATCCACTCTATCAAATTCCCACTCAAAGCATGTTTATCTATGTTTTTTTTCTCAAAAAAGAACTTTTTAGCTTTACATTGAACTTATTTTGCTACTTTTAACTTAAATTCACATCTGGACCTTCAAATCGTAAGCCAACCATGCTCCTAGACTAATTGTGCCATTCTAGAATTTATGGCAACATCCAAATACCATTCCGAGGCCATTTGCTAGGTCTTTATCAGAATCTCACTTTTACAGTTTTAACTTCTCACTTATCAGGCAAGTTGCCCAATTCAAGCAATAACTATAACACAGTCCTAATAAGTTTAAACCGGTCTGAGGTTACCATATACAACCTTAAATCATTAGAATAACTAAAGAAATAGTGAAATGACATAGAGGGTGATTACAACATCCTAGAATAATAAGACTTTCATCCATAATACTAAAATAATGTCATAGCTAATGGCCTAAATGGCTAGGGTACTATTCCTGCATCTCTATCACCAACTCCTAGGTAGCCACCTTGACCAGACGATGCTGCCACTGGACCTTAACCACCGGTATCATCTTAGAGCATAATTGTCTGGTATCCCTGGCTAGAATGGTCACTTACACCTCAATAATGTCATATGGTCATCTAACTCAAATTAATCATACTGAAGTACATGTGACTCATCTGTAATATATCGATGTAACATCAATACATGGAAGGCAAAGGGCATAACAGAATAAGCTGAATATAAGACTAAGGAGATAGATTGCAAATGAACAGTGCCCTTAGTGTGCTATTAATTCAAACTTCTCACAAATATATTTGTGCTATGATAGAAAATTGGATTAAAGTGCACAAATGTACAACAGTTGGTGAAATCTTTGAAATGGAGAAAAAGCATTGAATGGTGGTGAAAAGTGGTGTCGACGACATACTCAGTAATTCACCTAACATTTTGAGAGATCGCCTATCAATGCAACAACCAAGGTTTCAAGTCAAGTCAAAAAGGTGGTCGGATTAGATGTCACAAAGAATACTCGGCCATTTGCCGAAGTGTACAAGTGATTGCCTAAAGTTGCAGCATCCAAAGTCCAAAAATACTGACATGAAGACAAGATGATGGATATTTTGCAGAATAACTAAATTGGATTGGCAGAGCAAAAAGTCATCGTCTAATGTTTCAGAAAAGGAAACCTTATAAAGATGCATATGAAAGTAGTCATGTCCACAGTCGGTGCATAGTAAGAGTGCTCAACACTGGTCAACCTTGATCGCCTGAGCACTGTCATAGCACAAACTTTCATACATTTCCATGGAGTATATAACCAATTTTAGAAAGGACATTATATATCGTCTTCTCATACTATATCAGAATAATTAGTCTGTAGTAGTAATACATAGACTTTTCTATTAGAGTACAAGGGAAGTTTGGATTTTGACGCTTTTGAGTATCAAATTGGAGAAGATTGGCCTATAATAATTAACTAATTAGTACTCAATCTTGTTGCACACAACTTCTACTGCTATGTATGGTATCCAATCTTTAATTTCTAGCATGTACGGCTAAAATTGCCATGTTGAGAGTGTGCTATTGATATGATTCTTTGATTTATTTAGTGGGTATTTGATATCCTAACTTATTTGTAGTTGCTTTGAGTGAATTTATATCCATTTCTATGTTTAATCTATAATTTTAAGGTTGAAAAAGTGTGGTTTTACTTTAGATTAGTGATTGTTACCTTAGCTGGAACTATTAGAATGGATATAATGGTTAGAAACCTTTGGGGTTTCAGTTGAAGTCCATAGCCATGGATTCAATGGCCAAGGTATTTGGGGTATTGTTGAGACTTCTTTGGCCTAACGTGTCCTTGACCATCTGCGTATGATTTCTTAGCCGATTCATGCTAAAAAACCTTGTATCATAACTAATATGGGTTATCAAGAACATAGCCTATTTACTCAACATCGACTCATGTAATCAAGTATTTAGACCTAGTTAATAGATCAATTCCTGTATTTCCATATCCTAAAAATCTTTCATTAATTAATGTTTAAATCATTACTTAGAACTTATTTTGCTAAACTCTTATTTTGGTTATTACAATCCCCCAGATCCTACAATTACTTGGTCTAATGAGTCACTTCTAACATGAATAATGATTTCCTATGGCATCGACCCTAACCTCTAAAGTTAGGTTATTATTCTGATGACAACCACCCCTTCTTCCTTTAAGTAGTAAAGTTGAGAGACATAAAAAATGGCACCGTTGACAGGGAATCAATGTGTTCATATTGAAAGTGATTATTAAGCTTTGTTGTTGTATTTTAAAATACCTTTTACTATTTTCTTATTGTTTTTCATGTTGAAAAATAGGTGTAAAGATGGAGGATGATGAGAAAGTTCACGGTCAGAATGTTGGAGACATGAACAATATGGAAGATGTTAATTAGGATATGGTTCGGAGCACTAGTACTATTCGATTGCCCCCATTGGTCAGAGGAGTTAATTTTAATATAACGAGCACTATGTTGCAACTCCTCCAACTAAAGAGATATTTTAGAGGACTCGGCGACAAAGATCCTCATTAATACTTAAGAAACTTCTTTTGATATATATCTCCCATTCAACTTCAGGGGAGTAAGTCAGGAAGCCATTTGACTAAGGCTATTTCCTTTTTCCATCATTGAAAAGGGAATAAGGTGGCTAATGGTGCTACCTTGTGAGTCTATTACTCGATGAGTGGAATTGCAAAATGTATTCCTTGAGAGATTTTTCCTTCCCTCGAAGATCATAAGAATAAGAAAAAGTATTATGAACTTCAAGTAGCTAGAAGGTGAGCCATTGCATGAAACATGGCTCTGATTTTGGAAACGCTTGCTTCAATGACCTATTCATGGAGCTTCGGACCATATGCTTTTGCAATACTTTTCTGTGAGTCTTCATGCACTAAGCAAAGGAGTCGCTAATCAGTTAGTGAGAAGAGGCCTAAGGACATAATCGTTCACTGAAGCTTGTAACATCTTGGATCGCATTACAAAGATTAACCAAGCATAGTACAAAAGAGATGACATAGTAACTTCAAGCCAGAGAGATCCAACCAAGGAGGAACTTGATAAACATCAAGAAAAGAATAAGAACATGTCTAAGATGTTAACCTAGCTTGAACGTTTTACTAAGCACGTCATGGGAGGATATCGTAAAAGTATGGATACTTTGGGAGCTATCAGAGGTATGATATTTGAGGGTGCACCATTTGAAGGTAGTTATAATGAACCAGTGCATTACCTAGGAAACTAAATGGTATGTTCTTGGCTAGCTTTTCCAAGGTCATCCAAGAATCAAGATTGGAGCAACAATTCCGCATGGCGAGATCTTGCAAGGACTAACCAACCTCAAGTTGGGGGTTGGAGGAAATGGATGGAGATTGCGACATTCCATCTCATGATAGGATGAATGCTACTGAACCAGTGGTTAACATAGAGAGTCCTTGAACTGAGGATATGCTCTCCAGAATTTTAAGTAAGTGGAAGGCTCTAATAAATTTCTTAAGTATATGAAATTTGATTTTTCTCTGCCGAGTCAAACTATAACGTCTCATTCAATATCCATTTAACATTTGGAGACTCAACTTTGTAATATTTTAGCTCATCTAAATCAAGGTCCAAAAGGAGGTCTTCCTGGTGGCATTGTGGCTAACCCAAAATAGAATGATCAGCAGTGTTTATCCATAACTACTCATAGTGAGATGGTGGTTGAAGGCACTAGACCATCGCTTATTGTTAACAATGGTTTGAAAGACGTGGAAGAAAAAGAAGATCTGATTGTGGTTAAAGATGATGAACTTGAGACTCAAGTTGAAGGTGATGATATTCTTAGTAATCTTGAGGGTAATAAGAAAGAAAAGAGTGGGAATAATGTTGTAAAGGCCAAGAAAGCTCTCCCCGAAAATTCAAATCCATTGGTGAGGTTGAAAATACCTCAATTCAAAGTTGATCCTCCATTTCCACAAAGGTTGAAGAAAAATGCGGAGGACACTAAGTTTCAAAGTTCCTTTCTATGTTTAATTCATTACAGTAAATATTCCACTTGTGATATGCTATGTTCGTGAAAGAATTAGTGATGAAGAAGAGGACTCTTGACTGTGAAACAATTAAAGTGTCTCGCAACTGCATGCAATCTTCACGAAAACTTTGGTGGCAAAGTAGGAAGACCTAGGGGCATTATCCATTCCATACATAAAAAAGCATCAAAATTTAGAAAAGTTCTATGTGATTTAGGGGTAATTATAAATCTCATGGCCCTAGCCATATATGAGGAATTGGGCTTGGAGACCCCTTCACCCACCATAATGCAGCTACTTATGGATGATCGTTCTATCAAAAGACTTGTAAGAATTTTACATGATGTGCTAGTAAAAGAATTTTACATGATATTTTAGTGAAAGCAAATAAGTTCATTCTTCCTATAGATTTTGTGATTCAAGATTATGAGGTGGATATAGACATGCTAATAATTTTTGTAAAGCTATTCTTAACCATCGATCGAGGTTTGGTAGATATGGAGAGTGAAGATCTTAAGTTCAGAGTGAATGATGAGGAGGTTTTTTTATAACATCTCCAAAACTTTGAAATCCAAAGATGATCTTGAGTTATTGTCGTTAATAGGCCAATTGGCGATAATTTGAAGTAAGGAGGAATGATGTTGTGCCACGACGTTTACTAAGGTGCTGCTTAGGAGAGAACCCAAGATGAGTATTTTATTGCTTTCTAGTTGAATAAGGAGTGTTGAATTGTGCATGGTTGACAAACTTTAATGGGAGTAGAAAGTTGATATGGATGGTCAAGTGAGACTACTTGATATATCATCAAGTCATATTGGCGACCATCAATTCGACTGTCTTTTGAGTTAAGTGGTGACACTTGAAATGCTGTCACATTTGCCATATGAAACATCAAATCGGTGAATCTCCAAGACCAATTGGTGAAGGTCATTTCTACAAAACTTCAAGGCAGATGAAAAGGTATGCAAGCTATAACAAAGGGTAGTCCCTAGCATACGTGGTGTAGCACCAAGCGTGCTAGGTAGTGCAGTTTGGTGTTGCCGAACATGCATGCTAACCGAACTACTTAAGCATTTTTCAAATCCCTTGGCCCTTTCACTTTCCGTCTTCTCTCCTTTTCACTTCGCTTGTACTTTAAAACCCCCTTCTTTAGTTTGCTTCAAAATTTGTCACAAAAAGGTTGAAGATATTCATATTGAAGATTTAATTGTGTCTCACCACTAAAGAGGTATGTCTTCTTTTATTTCTTTTGATGAAAATCATCGTTAAGAAGTTGATCAGGGTTTGTAATATGATAATCACGCTCTAAGATTTTAAAATCTTGTTGAAATTTGAATGAGATGACTTTTAGAGTTATTATTAAACCCTATGTTGCATGAATGGGTGATTTATTGTTTTGGAATCCTTCTATGAATGTCGTGGGTGATTTATTGTTGATTTTGGAATCCTTCTATGAATGTCGAAATTGGGGTGTATGTGAGTTGGGTTAGGTTCATGAATAAAGGTTTTCTTGCTCAATAATGGATTGCTTATGGATATTACGTAAATTTCATGCTTTAGATTATGCTTGAATTTGTTCAATTGAGACGATGCCATGATCATATGAATGTGTTCTTGAAAATTTGTTGCTTGTTAGATTGACTGCTCCTTTAGGCTATGGGTGATGTCTGAATAACTGTTGATTTCCTTTAAGCAATTGAAATTGCCCTATGATATGTCGGGTGATATCATTCTTAAGGGTAAATCATAATTTGATTGAGTGTATATCCAAGAAGAACTTATGATAATGATAATTAGTAGCTATGCATGTATTAATGTTATGGTGGGTTAGTATGTGACTTTCATCTATCTTATCTGTGAAACTGCCAAAGTGTGAGTGAATGGTTGAAGGGCCTTGGTAGTCACCACATTTTAAGTGCACTCGACGATTCTCCTAATTGTCATATACACTGCCTTAATTACCTGATCTTCTTGAATGACTACTGCAACTTTTGGTAATGACCCTTTTTAATTGGTGAATTGACTCATCATACCTCTTAATGAGCATGAGTGTCACCAAATGTTCCCTCTTGAGCTAAGGGAGGCCAAAATGATATAATTTATTAATTATAATACAAGGGTACATGAGTGTGAGGGAGTATGCCCTTAAGTTCAATAAACTTACCAAGTATGCTCCACATTTGGTTACCAATCCGCGGTCAACGGTGAACAAGTTTATGATGGGTATATCCAATTTGGTGAATGAAAAGTGTTGTGCTGCTATGTTAATAAATTTATATGGATTTTTCCCGCCTCACAAATTATGCTAAACAACTTGAGGGGGAGAATCTTTGGAAAAGGAGAAGTGAGGTATCCAAGATGGCTCGATTTGATAGTAGCTTCCAAGATCATAAGTCCAAAGATTCTCTAAACTAGAGGGTTTCCGAGGATAGGGTGGACAACCCCAAGTATCAAGGTAAAGGTGTTCGTAGACAAACTCCTCCTATATAAAACAAGTGTGGAAGGTACCACTCGGGAGATTGCTTAATCAGTTTAGGTGCATGTTTTTGAGGTAGTGGAATAGATCATAAGATGAGACATTGTTTGTGGGTCCCTAAAGATGATAAGGATGATCGCCGACGTTCTCAACCATATCACTCTAGGAGTCATTAGTCTTGGCATGGTACTTTGCAGGTAATTTAAAGGTTTTGATTTTGACGGATCCAGGTTGAACTATTTCTTTCATTATTCCTTTTTGTTGCTAGTGGGCTTCTTATGTATCCCAAGTTGTTATGTGAACCTTTGGTATTTACCATTTTTGAGTTTATTGTTGCTAGAAAGTTCAATGGTATTGTTTCGTATTTAAATTGCATCAGATCTTGTCTTGTGACTTTGTTAAATTAGATGTGGTGAATCTTGACGTCATACTTGGGATAGACTGTTTGCATGCATATTGTATCGCCATTGATTATAGGGTCCGTAGAGTTAGATTTCAATTCCCCAATAGACTTATCCTTGACTGGGGGCTTGTAAGGTGGTTGTGAAGGGATAAGTCCATTACTTGTTTTAAGGTAATATTGATCTCTAAGGGTTGCATTTATCATCTTGTAAGAGTTAGGGGTGTTGAACAAAAGTTATTTTTGTTGAGTTATCTCTGGTAATCAATGATTTATTAAATGTCCTTTCTAATATTTTGAGTTTGGGGTGGTGTTTTTTGGTTTGACTTATGCACCTGTTATATTTATGTTGTAGTGGTCTTTGGTGATTATATGTTGGTTTGTTTACGGAAGTGAGGAAGTGCTTATGAATCATTTGAGGGTGATGTTATGAATTTTGAAGAAGGTGATGTTGGTTGCTAATTATGGTAAGTGGGAGTTTATCGGGTGACAAAAGGGTGGTTGGAGAAGTACATCGATTACCTAGACTAGGAATGAGGTTGGGTGACGCTGAGAATGTTGGTGTAATGGTTTTTATGGTTATGAATTTTCTTTGGTTGAAGAGGTCTAGTTAAGCAAGGCCTTGATTTCCACCTTGATAGAGTTGGAGGTCTTGGTGAGGGATGGTAGAGTGGAGCTTTTCTCCCAAGGGGAAGATGGTGGCTTTTGATGCCAAAACGGACTATATGTATTAAAGGTTGACAATGGGTGTTATGGTTTGTAGGTCCTTACAGTGTTGGAGGGATTAGAAGGGTTGCAAAAGGATTGGATTTGCTTAAGGATATGGATTTGATTCATCCTTTATTCACATGTTTCTATGTTAGGGTGGTGTGTGGTGACCCAAGTGCTATGGCAACTTTGTAGGTTATGAATGTGATGAAAGATAACTTGAATAATAAGAGGTTACAGGAGAAATCTTTGATAGGCAAATGAGAAGGTTGTGGGACAACGAGGTAACTTCCGTCAAGGTTCTTTGGAGGAATCAATGAGATGAAGGAGTCAATAGGGGAGCCAAAGCGGTCGTATTAGAGTGATATTCATAACTCTTTCACTTTATTCAAGTCTTAGATAACAACTAAGTCCTTCATGTGATTCCAAGTCTTAAGATTCAGCCCTCATGTCAATTGTATACATTTACATGTAAATTGATAAGTTTATAGCGATTTTGACAGTTATGTGGAGGTTTTGTTTGAAATGATGTTTAAGTGCATTGTTGCATTATTGTATGGGCTAAAATTATCTTGCTTACTTCTCGTGTACATGATTCTTAGACATTTGGGGATGAATGTTCCTAAGGCGGAGATATTGAATTGCCCCACATTTGCTTAGAAATGTCTCATAGTCATAATTTCCTAATGTCTCGAAATTAGGGATGTTTGAACCCCTCCTCGTAGCTCAGAAAAAGCCCATTATACATAGTTTCTTAAATATCTCATAATCCATGCAGAATTTTGATAATTCGACTTCATATTCTTGTTCAGAGGGTAAATTTGGGAAGGGGGATGAGTACCTACAAGGTATACTTTATCTGTGCAAAGAAAATAGTTTTTTTGTGAAACTTCACAAAAGTAGTAGCTATCCACGAAAAGTTCCCGACTGGGACTAGTTTAAAAATTTTTGAAAAATTCTTTTTCACTATAGGGCAATTGGAAAAGAACATAATACCTGTATATGTAAAAATCCCTCATTCTGTAGCCATTTTTAGCCCTAAAAACTCACCAAAAATTCTCAAATTCCTCTTTAATCTCCATCAAATTCTCCTTCCATTCTCAATACTTTCAAGAAGTTTTATTGGAGTTTAAGGAAACCAAGTGAAGCCCCAAGTCCTCCTTAAGTCATTCTTCAAGAAACTCCAAGATTAAGGTATGTGGGTTTCAACCATTGGGTCCTTTCACCCATGGTGCTCAATCCTCCTTTTTATATAAATTGCATATTTCTAAGTTGATTTTCTTATGGGTCTTACTTATTATTAATTTGAATATGAACTAGGTTGAGGTTTCATAAACATGTGACTATTTAAGCATGTTTTGAGCTATAAATCTATGATCTATGTTGAGATTTGTGGAAGGGTCTTGATATATATTGCATGAGGGTATTACTAAGTGCTTGTGGATTGATTTTCTTCAAATTTCCTTGCATGATTTCGTGCTTGAATCGCATAATTTTTTACTAGTATTGCACACTTGCCAAGTTTTTGATAAAATGTCTTTTCAAGGATTCTTAAAATTTTGATGATATATTGGTTGATTTATGAGTCAAGCGACTTTATGATGATTTTGGACATTCTAAAGATGTATTTAATTCATGAAAATGTTGATGATGTTGTAATGTCGAATTAAGCCCTTTTTCGAAGATTTTACCTCTTGTGAGCCTTTGATGTTAATGTTAATGAAAGGCTAATGTTGATGATGATAGTTAGGCTCACCATTTGAGGTCAATGATGTTAAGAGCTACTTATGTCATGACTTCCATGTTTTTTACATGTAATTAAAACTATGATTATTTTAAGTACTCTGTAGGATTAGACTTAACATCGAGTGGACTAGAGGAGAGTGCCCAAATCCCAAAATTTTTGTGCCACCATAGGTGAAGGGATTAGAAGAAAGTACCCAAATCCTTAAGAGGCGAGTACCCTAAATATGAAGTCTTGAGGCGAGTACTTGAGTCACATAAGGCTTAGTCGACTCACTTAGGTATTAGAAAGATTTGCTCGGCAAGTGATTTTCCCCTTCTTCTATTTTAGTGTAGACATCAGGACTCCATGGACTAGTTCACATGGCTTATGTTGGTTGAGGTTTTCTTTCCATATTTATATGTTAATTTCTATGTAAATGAATGATTTACAAAGCATGATTTACTTAAGCGTTGATCACACATGCTATATTGTTATTGTGCTATCTATTATTTATCGTTATCAATTTTTACTATGTAGTCTATCTCTTGTTGCATTGCATCTTACTTACTTAGTACATTCAAATATACTAATGCATACTCTACGCCTCTATGATGTTACCATGCAGGAACCAGAGCTCTATTTGACTATCTTCCGCCACGTGGCTAGGTTGACACCTTGAAGACAAGCTTGGTAAGTCCTCAAGCTCGAGGACACTATCTACTTTCTTTTTCTATTTCAAAAACTTCTTTATGTTGATATTTGACATTATGAGGGCAAACCCGAAAATTATTGTTTCCCCCGTTCCTTTGTAAGATTAAAGGTGTTGTTTGAATATTATGATGTATCTATGCTTTGAGCTTGACACCTTATGATTTATGATATCAAAGAATTCCCTTAGTCCCATTTGTCTCTATTTTACTCTGTTGTTGTTATTTAATTGCTTCTGCGGCTAAGGATGTGTGCATGATATGCTAAGAGGCTTGTTTGGGGTCACTCCGATTTTCTCATTAGCTGTGCCACGTCTTAGCCTTAGGTCTAGGTCATAACAAACATAGTATCAAAGCACCAGGTTGTTAATGGTCCTTGGTATCCAACGCACCACATCTTTTGGAGTCTTATTCATGGTTTTAAAGCCCAGCAAAACTATGAATGGGAAGCTATGGGGCCTTTTAGGAAATATTTACCTTCTTTATAGTCTAAGTCATGCTTTAGAAGTGAGATAACACTTTTCCCTCTAAACAATTTTCTTGGTTCTTCTAGTCGATCATGTCGCTTAAATGAGGAATTCTAAGGAAGGGTCATGCACCTATGGGATAATCGACTTCCCCCGTTCCTCAAGTTCCTCAAGATGGAGGGGCTACCAAAGTTTACTCTGGAATTCTATTACTTTGTTGGAACATGCTCTGGCCCACCAAATGAACCAAGGGGCCCAAGCTCCTTATGTTAATATTCCGACCTCGAGAGTAAGGGACTTTGCTCAAATGACTCCACTAGAGTTCTATAGGTCTATGGTAGATGAGGATCCCTGAGAGTTCATTGATTAGGTATACAAGGTGTTGTCTATCATGGGGTGAATTCAGAGGAAAAGGCAGAGTTCGAGGCCTACCTACTAAAGGGGGTGGCTCAAATTTGGTTTGTACAATAGAATGTGGAAAGGGAAAATTATGATGCAATTCATTGGGAGGAGTTTAAGGCGTTATTTCTCAATCAGTTCTTCCTTCTTGAGCTATAGGAGGCCAAAATGATGGAATTTATGAATTTAGAGCAAGTGTCCATGAGTGTGAGGGATATGCCCTCAAGTTCAACTAACTCTCCAAGTATGGTGAATAATTGGTAGCCGATTTGCAGTTAAGGATGAACAAGTTTTGATGGGTGTAAACAATTTTGTGAATGAGGAATGTCGTGCCACTATGTTAATAACTGATATTGATTTGTCCCACCTTATAATATATGCCGAATATCTTGAGGGGGATAATATTAGAAAGAGGAGAAGTGAGGGATCAAAGAGGGCTCGATTTGATGGTAGCTTCAAAGGTTATGAGTTCGATGATGCTCCAAACAAGAGCATTACCAAGAATAGGGTGGACAACCCCAAGTATCAAGGTGAAGGTGTTAGTGGACAAACTCCTCGTACATTGAACAAGTGTGGAAGGTACCACTTGGGACATTGCTTAGCCGATTTAGATGCATTTCTTGATATGGTGGAATAGATCATAAGATGAGACATTATCCAGGGGTACCTAAAAACAATAAGGATAGTCATCGACGTTCTCAACCATACCCCTCTAAGAGTCACTAGGCTTGGCATGGTACTTCGCAGGTAAGCTAAATATTTTGATTTTGATGGATCCAGGTTCCACTAGTCCTTGCATTATTCCTTTTGGTATCTAGAGGGCTTCTTGTGTGTCCCTAGTTGTTATGTGAACCTTTGGTGTTTATCTCTTTATTGAGTCTATTATTGCTAGAAAGTTCATAGGTACTGTTCTGTAGTCATATTGCATTAGGTCTTGTCTTGTGAGTTTGTTGAATTAGATATGGTCAATCTTGATCTCATATTTGGGATGAACTAGTTGCATGTATATTGTGTCTCCATTGATTGTAGAGCCCGGAGAGTTAGATTTTAATTCCCTATAGACCCATCCTTTAGTGGGGGCTTTAATGTGGCTGTGAAGGGATAAGTCCATTGCTTGTCTTAAGGTAAAATTGATGTCTAAGTGTTGCATTTATCATCTCGTAATAGTTATGAGTGTTGAACCTATGTTTTTTCTATTGAGTTGCCTTTGGTGATCAATGAGTTATTGAACGTCCTTTGAGATATTTTGAATTTGGGGTGGTGTCTTTTGGTTTGACTTCTGCACTGGCTATATCTAGGTCTCAAGAATAGGGTATTTAAACCCTACCTTGTTATATTGTAGTGGTCTTTGGTGATGATATGTTGGTTTATTTCTTGAAGTGAGGAAGAGCATGTGAATCATTTGAGGGTGATGTTGTGAATTTTAAAGAAGAAGAGGTTGCTTGCTAATTATGGAAAGTGGGAGTCTTTCGGGTGACAAAAGGGTGGTTTGAGAAGTACATTGGTTGACTAGGTTGGGAATGAGGTTGGGTGAAGTTGAGAATGGTGGTATAGTTGTTAGATGGTTCCAAATTTTCTTTCATTGAAAAGGTCTAGTTAATCAAGGCCTTGATTTCCACCTTGATAGAGATGGAGGTTTTGGTGAGGGATGGTTGAGTGGACATTTTCACACATGGGGGAGATGGTGGCTTTTGATTCCAAAATGGAGTATGTGTGTCAAAGGTTGACAATTGGGTTAAGGTTTTTAGGTCATTGTAGGGTGTGAGGGATTTGAAAGGTTGCCTAAGCATTCAAGTTGCTTATGGATATGGATATAGTTCATCCAATTTTCCCATGTGTCTATGTTGAGGTAATGTATTGTGACCCAAGTGCTATGGTCAATTTGAAGGTTGTGGATGTGACAAAGGATAATTTGACTTATGGGAGGTTTCAGTAGAAATCTTGGATAGGAAAATAAGAAGGTTGATGCACAAGAATGTAACTTCCGTCAAGGTTCTTTGGATAAATCTATGATAAGAAGGAGTCAACAGAGGAGACAAAGCGGTCGTGAAAGAGTGATATTTGTACCCCTTTCTGTCTATTCAAGCCTTAGATAACAACTTAGTCCTTCATGTTATTCCAAATCTTAAGATTCAGCCCTCATGTAATTTGCATACATTCATGTTTAAATTGATAATTTCATGGTGATTTGGACACTTATGTTGAGTTTTTTTTTTAAAAAATGATGTTTAAGTGTATTATTGCAATCTTGTATAGGCTGATATTATCTTGCTTACTTTTCTTGTATACGTTTCTTTGACATTCGGAGACGAATGTTCCCAAGGGGGAGATATTGAAGCACCCCACATTTGCTTAGGAATGCCCTATAGTTGTAGTTTCCTTATTTCGCAAAATCAAGGATACTTAAACACCCCTTCGTGTAGCTTGAAAAGTCCCCATGAAGCATATTTTTTTAATGTCTCACAATCCGTGCAGTATTTTACAAATCCAATTTCATATTCTTGTTTAGAGGGAAAAAATATGTAAAACAGGAACACCTATAGGGTATACTGTATCCATGTTAAGAAAATAATTTTTTGGTGAAACTTCACAAAACAGTAGCTATCTATTATCAGTCCGTGACACGAACCTGGCGCGGGCTAGTCAAAAATTTCCAAAAATTTTTTTTTTATTCCAAGGAAATTGGGTAAGAACCCAATGCCTGTATATGCCAAAATTCCTCATTTTTTTTGTTGTATTTAGTCGTAAAAACTCACCAAATACTCTCAAATTCCTCTAATCTTCATCAAATTCTCCATCCATTGTCAAGACTTTCAAGAAGCTTTGTTGGAGTTTAAGGAAACCAAGTCAAGCCCCAAGTCCTCCTCAAGTCCTTCTTCGAGAAACTCCAAGATTAAGGTATGTGGGTTTGAACCATTGGGTCCTTTAACCCATGATGACTAATCCTCCTTTTTACACAAATTGCATGTTCCTAAGTTGATTTACTTATGAGTCTTACTTATTATGAAATTGACTATGAATTGTGTTGGGGTTTCATAAACTTGTGACTGTTTAAGCACGTTTTGAGCTACAAATCTATGATTTATCTAGAGATTTGAGCAAGGGTATTGATGTATAATGAATGAGGGTATTACTAAGTGTTTGTGGGTTAATTTACTTCAAGTTTCCTTACATGATTTCACTCTTAAATTGCATAGTTTTTTTACTAGCATTGCACACCTGCCAAGTGTTTGATAAAATGCCTTTTCAAGGATTCTTAAAGTTTTGATGATACATGGTTGATTTATGTGTCAAGTAAATTTATGATGATTTTCGGCATTGTAAAGATATATTTAATTCATGAAAATGATGATGATGTTGTAAAGCCGGATTAAGTCCTTTTTCAAAGATTTTACCTCTTGTGAGCCTTTGATGTTGATGTTAATGCAAGGGTAA